>SNQN01001720.1:23457-88280 GCA_008642245.1 Bassia scoparia | reverse complement strand
CGGTTCAAGTTCAATCGACCGGTTGATCGTTAGGTTTCAACTGGTTTCATCGATATGCGCTTGAAACAAATAAATGCTCGTACCCCAAACCGATCGGTTTCAGGCAAACGATCGTTTGGTTTGGAATTTGCGTAGAAAGCTGGATTCTCATTGGGCCGGTGATCCTATCCACTATCTAATCCGCGGCTCTCTCTCTTCTCCTAATACTTTCTGATTCCTCACTCATTCATCATCATATTCATCTCTCTACTATCATCACTTCTTCAACCTCTCAAACACTTAAATCTCCATAACCACCTAAACTTCAAACCTCTTCTCCTTCAATACTCATCCAAATCTTCAACAAATCTTACACCATTCTCTTCTCTTCCATCCATTACATCCTCTTACTATCTCAATCCTCCTTCTCTAACTCACTTTTCCCATACTTCCATTCCACCCAACCACCCACAAAAAAATCCATTAATGGCTTCTTAGGAGAAAAGGAAGAAGTGACAGGCTGCGGCCTGCCGTACCTATCAAAAATACCTATTAAGACTAACCTGCAGCTATGGAACAGGATCGTATCCACAAGGAAACAAACTACTACTGATTAATTGTAATAAAAGCAGCTAAACTAACAAGAAAAAAGTTGGTTTGTGATTTATGGTTAACTAGAACTAATGACTAAGATTAACAAAAGGGATAAAACTATATAATTAAAGAATCTAGAGCTATGGCTCACTATAGCAGTAATTGACAGCAAATTGACATCAACAATTAGTAACATGGCCTAATCAAACAGGATCCAAAAGCTCTTCCAAATCCAATTGAACCAAGAACTACTCCCAACGTATCTCTCGGACCTAGGAAAGTCTCATTTACATAATTGATGTTGAATCTTTTCTAAGTCTCATCGCTAGATTCATGAGACTTGTGGACTAATCAGATAAGCAATTAAGTCGGGCCTACGGAAAATTGTTAATAGGAATTTGATTAAAAGCACAAAGCATGAAATTGAATCAAACCAATTATAAATCAATCATATGCTTATAGATCCCCAATCGCTCTAGAAAATGACTACTCGCTCATAATTAAAATTAAACATAATTGATGCATTGGGAAAGACATAAAACAAAGTGTAAGAACAATTAAAAGCAAGGAATAAAAACCCTAAAACAATTAAAGACAATAATCAAGAGTATCAACAATTGGAAGCAATAAAGAAACGAATTAAAGAAAAATTTAATACAAAAAGAATGATCTTGCAATTGATGAATATGACATGAATTTTATTCCAAAAGCCAAACTAGGGTTCCACAATACGTAATTGATTCTCTCTGCTTTATTTCTGAATAATAACTAATGATTAAGGAAAAAATAATCCACAAAAATTAGGATTCTCCCCTTAAATACTCTTCTTTTTTCTAATTTAAAACCAAGCTGCTTAATTACAAGATTGCCATCCTCATTAACTTACAAATAAACGAATCAAGAACCTAAAAAACCAGAGATGCCAAACCGATCGATTGATTTGCACCGAATTTCGGTTTTTTTTTGGGAAATCTAAACCGATCGGTTTATCAAACCGATCGTTGGCTCGGATTTCCATCTCAGCCCAATTCCGCTCGATCCCAAGGCTCGTGCCTACAACCGTGAAGCTCCGTATGGACTCCCAATCAGCCCAAAATGATCCAAAAAGCATTGAAAAGATCCTGAAACTAAATCAAAACACTAAACGCACAAATTAGTAGCAACAAGGCCTTAGGAGCCCAAATCATCTAAAATGACAAGAGAATGAGGGGAGAAAAATCATGCAATAAAATCAATACACTCACTCCCCCAAGCCAAACTCTTGCTTGTCCTCAGCAAGCTCCACTAGATTCTCAGCAAAACACGTTTCACCCATTAAACACAACATTGCAAGACTTTGAACCAATTCCTCCGACCAAGATCCCAAGTAACTCAATGCTTATCCAAACATAAAATCACAACAACCACAAATAAGCCATCAAGAAACAAGAGAAATCAAGGAAGAACTTCTCAATACGTGGCACTCCTCTCTTTATGTGGGAGGTTAAAATAAACCATACGCTCACCACCTACCATATGCCATAAAGTGCACATGAATCAACTTTTGTAGCCTAAAAAACTAAAGGCACCCTCCCATCTTCACCCAACTCTCATGTGTTTCAAAGGGTTATCAATAGCACTCAACCTACAAGTCGACTCGAAATGCATGCACGAACTCAATGACCTTGGCAAGGTACTCAATCTACAAGACACAAATTGGACACGTTTATCAAGAGAGGACTTTTAGTAGCTTGTAATGGGCTAAGGTTAGGGGTAGGATAATTTTGGGAAATTGAGCAAAAGTCAGCTTAAGGGAGCATTCAACAGTCAACACAAAGCCAATGATTTAAGGCTAAGACAATTCCAAGCAAACTCCACTCAAGAAAACAAACCGACTTAACACCGGAAAACCACAACCACATAGTTACACCATCAATTACAAGAAAATACAAGTTGCTAAGGCATATGGACTAATAAAACTATGAATAAGAACTTAATTTTGGCATTTTGGATTTTTTTTATTTTACATAAAATACAACTTTATGCCTTGCACTTTACATAATATACGATTGTACAACTCAAGCTACGGAACTAACTTCGCGAAACACAACAAAATCACCCAATATCAACCAACCGAGCCCTCCAACTAAGAACACCCACACACACCTCCAATATCTCCCCACAAGCCAACTTGAGTTTCTCGAAAAACTAAAAATCTAGGTTGAAATGTACGAGTATTCATCAATGAAGGAAGAAGCTCAAATATTAGGCAATCAAGGATATAGACGTTTCTATACATTGACAGCCCGGCCCTAAACAAAGGAAAGCCTCCTATGCATACTAACACACGACCAATAGTCAAATAGACAGAGTACCAAGCCAAGATACGAGAAATGACACACCCAGATCTAAACACAAGAAAGAAATGAAATAATCATGCAGTTACAGCTCAAAATCCATCCTCAAACGGTAAGCCATTCTCTCGTTTCCAAAACAGATACATCAAGGCTATACCTGTCCATCTATCCAATGATAAAAGAATAAGAAAAGAAATCACAGTCCACAAAGGTCCGAGTCCAAGAGTCACAAGAATCAAAATTTTCATTCATGCGAGAACAGCAGGAAAAATGCTATGAACAGAACAAGACATCCATATTATATACAAAGAAGGTAACAGGGATCACTACTTAATTTCTAAGCTACACTAAAAACAGCCAAAACTACAATATCGTTTTATGGTATGCAAATAAACTCTCACTCTCTAATGGAAATTAACACAACCTTTGCACTAACCTAGAAAGTAATAAAATCTAAACTATAAGCAATAAATTCTACACTAAAAGCAATAAAATACCTCAAAGCCCCATCATCATAGCAGTCGCTGACTTCCCCCCCCCCCCTAAGCCAATCTAGCAAGTCCACAATGATACGAGAAGAAATAAACAAGCACTTCAGTCCTATCACATCGCATCAACCATCCACGCCTGACCCAACAGCCATCGCCCTGGAACTGCTCACCCAAACCACCGCAAAAGCCACCAAGGGTACTGCCGGAAGTGGCGCTCCAAAAGCCACCCTCGGCAAGTTCACGACCGGTACCACCGGCGCGTGAAACCCGTGGGTAGGTTATATGGGGGTCTTCAGCAATCACATATAAAATCAATAAATAAGGCACCCTTCGACACATCGAGTATAAAGGCGGTGTCAACAGCGCAAAACATGCTCCCACCCTACAACATTGCAACGATATGATGCGCCAAAACTGCCAATCAAATGAGTTTAGGCAGGTTCGTTAGACACTTACCCTTGCATAGGGCCATGTAATCAGGGGGAGGGGAGATACAGTCTGAGACCTGAGGCTAGGCTCCCACTTTAGGAGGGAGAACATGTACTCCATCGGAATACAGTATGGTACCTCGTGGAGATCGGAGACTAGAGCCGTCTATGAGGCTCCGGGAAGAGTGCACAAGAAGGAGGTGGGCGACTCGATGTCCAAGGACCCACTAACCCCAACGTTTCCCCCCAAACACAACCACTCGATAGGGCTACGCCGAAGGTAGTAGGCAGATCGCATCACGCAGAAGCACACTCATACAACCTATAGTACTCGAATCCGTCGAATATTCCGTAACTTGCCTCGCGAACAAGTGTCTCCAAGCCCCCAAGGACATAATCTCAACATGAGGTCTGGGGGGGACATGCGCGACGCTAGCAACCACGTACATGTGCGCAAAACGGCCATATCCCCAAATGTACTAACTTTTATAAGTAGCCATGTACAGACACAGTAACCACCCAAAATGTCTCAGCTCTCTTTGGTTCATGTATTTTCGCCCTTCATACGCGAACCCGAAAACGGTACACCCGCCCATGAACCGTTTGCCAATCAATTCGAACTACCAGGCATTGATTTATAAACCGGCATGCCAATTTCTGTGTAGTTCGAACAACGGCAAGCCCAGTTAAAGCGACCCATAAATTAATCAGCACGCCCCGGAACAGGGGTATCCGATTGTGTGGTACATGGGTCACACCCAAACACCTGGCAGAAGCACCCAAAGCCGAAAGACCCACTAAACTTTCCCCTGTTAACAACCTAATAGCGGACAAGTACTAAGTAAACGTCCTCATCGCTCAGGTTGAACATAAGGACAAAGCACGACGAAATTCCAAATGCACTTCTTAAGGACATGTCACAACAGAGAACAAAATATACAAATATTGGACCATCCCTAAAACTATCACACATAACTCTTATGTAATTTCATCTTCTAAACCGAGGGCTGCATAAAAATATATATATCCATACAACCGGGTTGCGCTCGGAACCCATCGATCTTAAAGTTCGAATTTACCTTTTGCACACACCATCACCGACGAATGTCCGGGTCCAATTCGGGGTCCGGTGTAGGTGTCCCCGTCCATGTTGTAAGTGCAAAGCAAAACCTCTCCCTCATCCGTCGTCGCTATACTTCGTTGAACTCCAGACAGCCATGGGCCAACACGGTCGGTGCCCTCTTTGCTCTCTTCTCCCTTCTCCTTAGAAAACCATCTTATGTTTTTATATGGTGAGAAAAATGGGGTTTAAAAAATTGTAGAGAAGAAGATTGAAGAGATGTAAGATATGTAGGATGCAAAGAGAGAGAGAATGGTAAAGAATTATTTAGATTTGGAAGAGAGATGAGGGTTAGAGTGTTTGAAGATTGGTGTTAATGGAAGATTATGGGTCTGTGGAATGGTTAAGTCGTTAAATATGAAAATATGACTAGAACGATGAAGATATGGCATGAAATCAGATGTAGGGAGGATAGAGAGCGTTGGTGAGTTTAGATAGGTGTAACTCGCACAACCAATCAAAAGCCAAATTCTCGTGCGAATTTCAGACACCAACCGATCGGTTTGACCTACTGATCGGTTTGGACTCAACTTTCAATCTGCTTCTTCACGCATTCGATCGACTACACGACACCGACGACTCAACACCATCGTTTGACCTGAACCGATCAGTTGGGGTTCTCCAAATTATTCACAAACTCTCGAGCAGTCATCGACCCAATTAAATCTACCACTCAAACGATCGGTTTTGCACTGAACCCGATCGGTTTGTGGCTGTGTCCAATAATTTCCAACTCAACGCAGATCGAATCGAATTATTCAAAACCTACCCCTCAAACCGACGGTTTGGAACTGAACCGATCGTTTGGGTATGACCCCAATTCCCTTGTCTCGCAGTCGATCGACTTAACCAATCCTACGAACCAAATCGATCGGTTTGAACTGACCGATCGGTTTGGGTTCATCAATATTGTCGATTTCCCAACGATCGACTCAGCAAACGATGGGTCAAACAACCGGTTTGACCTGTGTCCGATGTTTGCATTACTCTCCAGTCGATCGGTTGGACCAAACCGACCAACTCAAAACGATCGTTTGACTGAACGATCCGGTTTGACCTCTGGGACATATTTCATTGCCACGCAGTCATCGACCAAAACATCCTACCAACCCAAACGATCGACTTTGAGCCAACCGATCGTTTGGACCTCTCCTGCGGAGCTACTACACACCTGCACAACTTAGCCAAATTTCATCAATTCCTCTCCTCACTCACACAAAGCTTCGTATACTACAACTACAACTGCTACTAACTATTTTACCAAAAGCATTAAATCAACGTTGCCTGCAAGCGCAGTTGTTTTAACCGCTCCCCGAGCTACGTTATTACTCCCGACGCCCTGTCAGGTATTACGTCCTCGAGTATAAAAACCTCCGCAAGCCACCATAGCGCCCTCATATCACAAACTGTCCAATCGCTGTCCATTTACCTGAACTTTCACCTTTTACTTCATAAGTGCTCAATCGACACCAATATCATTCAATGCACCACCCAATTGACAGTGTAGGACGGCATCTCTAGATTTCAACTTTCTAGAAAGAGCTTTTAAGCCTCGAATTCGAACAACATAGACCTTGTCCCCATTCCATCTCGACACTCACGATCCAAGATTTTCTTGGACGTGCCATCCTTGTCTTATTCCTTATACAGCTTAGAACTCATATAAGCTCCCACATCGAACTCCATCAACGCTCATTCAATTGCAGCAAGCGCTTTCTCACCAGCATTTAGCATCCATATGCAGCTTCATTGATCGCACCCAACAAAGCCTTATACTCCAAGCATCAGACGGGTAAATGACATGCCCTTCATCCGTATACCAAGCGACTATCGTGCGGACCAACATAGTGTGTTTAAATGCATGTCCGGTTACCCCTACTAGAGCATTATCAAGTCGTACTCAATCTTTCCTAGACTTTCCCACAGTCTTCTCAAGAATGGAACTTTGATTCCCTGTTAGAAACTTCACTTGCCCACTAGTTGAGGATGGTCGTAGGCTCAAGTCCAGTACGGTGTTGTATCTCCATATTACGCAGCAATGTATCAACCCCCTCTCATGAAACATGAGAACCCCATCACTTATGGGGAACGCTCTAGAACTCCAAAGCGCGAATATGATCTTCCTTATACAGCTCAGACCCCTGGCAATCATTAGTAGGAGAGAAGCGATTGCTTCAACCACTAGCACGTATCAACAGACACAAAAAGGAAACGATTCCCTAAATGAAGGAAACGGCCATTATACTATCTAATCTTAGCCCCCCTACCATCAATCTTCTACGCTCCAATATGTACATTTACGCCTGCGATTCTCATTGGCGCCATTAATAAATATTCCGTCCGCTAGACAGCATCATCTTGATGAGGTCACAACATGATCTGACATCCTGAAAGATGAAGGCCAAATAGCACTCCTATTTTCTCGAGCAGCTTATCCAAACCCTCTTCTCATGCGAAATTGGGATCCCCCCCATCAACTATAACCACAACTCTAGGAACCCAAAAAATCTTGGGAAAATGACCTTGCTTGAACAGTATCATCACAGTATTGGAGTCAGCATTCGAGTTGCAATATGGCTTTCAACCCACTTGGGACACATGTTCACAGCTACCAAGATAAACCGATTCCCTTGAAGGAAGGGGAATGATCCATGTAATTAACTGCCCCATACATCAAAGAATCTCCACTTCAAGTTATGCCATCCTAAGCAATCTCAATGCGATAGAAATGTTAGCCGTCGCTGACAAGCATTCACATGATGAGTGCAACGATTCTAGCATCTTTAAAGAGATTAAGCCAATAAGAAACCAGATTGTAGGACCTTAACACCGTTCGATGAGTTCCAAAACATGACACACATAAGGCAGTGATGACAACGATTCAGAGCATGCCACCTCTCATATCAAGCAAACACATGCTGCTTGTACAACCATCAGCACATTGCTTGAAAAATAAGGATCATCCCAAAATACTGCTTGCATCATGCTATGAACTTCTTCTTTGTTAGTAGGATAATAATGCAGCATTACATACCACCAATAATGGCATAAATCAGCGGGGACCATGGAGTAGTAGCGCAACGAAACAGAGATGATCGTCTGGAAGGAATCATCATGAAAGGAGATGTCCACTATCATCAAAACAGATAATCCTCCGAAAGGTTGATCGGCCACAACTAATCTCTGCCTCCCTCTTATCACATTTAAGATCAAACTCCTGTAGCAGAGAATCAGCGAATAGCTAGGCTTTGCTTCATGCTTTGGACAGGAGATATCAGTCAGGCTCCTGTATCAATATAAACCAGTATGACTTCAGCCTACTAGGTAGCGGTCCAACTTATCAAAGATCATACACACAGCAATAGTAAACTCCTTCTAAGTTGTCGGCAAGAACTTGGAGCTCCCATCCAGCGCTTTAGCCAAATAGAAGCATGCTAACGACCTTTTCCTTTCTCCTGGCCCAGACAGCACCCAATAGCATAGTCACTCGCCAACGACATATTCTCAAAGGAAGCTCCAATCAGGTAGGATGCACCATGAGCTGAAACTCCTGTTTTTATCCTTGTCAAAGACTCCAAGACACTCAATAAGTAAAAAAAACGGGCATCTCTTCAAAAACAACTTTAAGTGCTTTGCAATTCTTCGAGAGCCTTTGATAAGCGTTAAAAATCCCGGCAGACAAGGAACTCCGCACCCCTTTAACATACACAAGAGGGAAGTTGCTCTAACCACTTGCATCTTTCTATCCACTTGTTCTGCCCCTAGACAGTGACAAAAACCACAGCAACAAACCCTTCAAAGTTTGACCATTACAAAAGCACTTTATCCCAATTCAACCACCAACTACCTCTTCAACTTTTCAGAACTCTAGACAAATTCGCAGCAGCATCAATAGTCAGAAACCTACACACTTAAAATCATCCATAAAGAACTTCCCATGATAGGACTCTAAAAATTAGAAAAGATAGCCATCATAATCTCCTGAAGTTGCTTCGGAGCCGTTACATAACCTAAATGGCTTCTACCAACTATGCAAAAGACATATGACATTAAAGTAGTCTTTCTTGATCTTCAGTGACTCGAATTTGCATAAATCCGAATACCCATCCAAATAGAAAAAGAACTTATGGCAAGCCAACGTGTCCACAATCTTGATCAAAAAGGGCACGAGGGAATGATCTTTTTAGTGGCCCAAATTAAGGCGCCTAAAGTTTACACATGCCATCCTGTCACAATTCTAGTGGAATCAACTCATTTTTCACAACGTAGTCCTGCCCTTTTAGGCATAACTTGTGAACGGGATCACCCACTTGGAATCAGAAGAAAACTTGGGGTAATAATACCTTACATTCAAGTAATTCATACCTTCTTCTTCACCACCTCTTGCAGATCGGATTCAATCTCCGCTGTTCCTTGAATGCGAAGGGTGATGGCCCTTCTCCAGAGAATATTGTGGCACTACCAAAAATCTGGACAAATACCCTTAAGTCATCAATGTGTTACCAAGAGCTTTTCGTATGATCACAAAACGTCATAACAGCTTCGTTAAGTCTGCTCATCACTCCAAGTGCAGCATTGATAACACAGGGTACATCTATTCATCCAAAACACATATTTCAAAGTAGAGGGGATCGGTTTCATTCAGCTTTTGTACGCTCCGAATGCTATGCCACTGAGCGAGGTTCCGCATCAGCTATAGCACTTTCCGAGCTCTCCTCCTTGTCATCTAGTTGCAGCGACTAGAGCACGACTACGGGGTCTCCTTCACCTGCCAAGATGACTCATACACACAAAATTCTCCAAAAATCTCATAATTATGAGATTAAGGAACACTTTATCCTAACATATAAATCAGTATATCTACTCAACAAAGAAAGCTTCTAACATGGCTCTTAAGTGCACTAAAAGATTGAAAACCACTTTGTCATCTCTAACATGCAAAGTAGCCTTCCATCTTCACATCTATGATACCCCTGACTGTCATGAAGGAAGGTCGACCTAAGAATCGGCATATTGGCGCCTCCATCCATGTCAAGCACAACACAAAGTCTTACAGGAATGTTAAAACTTCCACACACGAACAAGAACGTCCTTCTAAGAATACCCATGGGAATATTTTACAAACGATCAGCCATTGCCAGATTTATACTATGCATTTAAGATCTCCCATAATTAAGTTTATTAACAGATGACAAAGGCATAACACTAACACACACCACCAATCACACAAATGCAAACTTGTCAATATGCCAAAGCCCTATATCACATGGAATAGAAACTTCCAGGATCTTTCAAGCTTTGTGGGACTTTATGAATTATCAGCATCACCTATTCCAGTAAAGCAACAGTCTCCACCGCATTAAAGCCCCTCTTTTCATCAACATGTCTTCAAAAATTTAGCATAAGGGGAATGACTTACTAATTCAGTGAAGAACATTACCTGGCGATTTCTTACCACCATCAAGAACTTGCCAACTGTGTCCTTACTTCATTCTTGCTACTCCTAGCTTCGGACAAGGGCAGCATGAATAGTGGGCACCACAAATATGGAGTGTTTTCGCTGAGCCTCCTCCTCATCACATTTCCATCAACTCTCCTGCCTTCTTCTCATCTCTGCCTTTCTCTGCATCACAACATCTTCCTAGGGCCTGTCAGGGTATCACAGCTGCCAAGGCATAGGGTGGACCTACGTAGCTGTGCCACTGCGAAGGGTGATCACACTGACACACCTTCGGCTGTTGCGTTGTGAAGGTAGGCACCCTCTGCCTTTGTGCATTAGATGCAGCCAATTGCGCCACTTAAGATGCCAATTGCCTTATATGGAGTGACTAAGTAGATGACGTACTCTCTTTGGAACTTGTTGTTTGAAACGTGCCTGATCCTTCTGCAATCTCTAACATCATATTTTTCAACTCAGCAATGACTGGATCAATACTGGGGCCTTGCTCGCGGCTGCTATGCTGGCCGGTTTACTGCTGCTTCTGATAGGGGCTGATATCGGAGGCTGATACTAGCTATTGTTGCTGCGCTGCTGCTGTGAAACTGGTTGAGATTCAACACATTAGTTACTCTTATAGGAGACAAATACGGATGATTTCTCATGCCTTTCATTATATGTGTGGAAGTATGGACTTTTGGACGATTTTGAACGCGCATACTTGATCCATAGGAGATTGACATCCACCAGTTAGATGCCCCATCCCCCCACAGTTAATTCATAGTACATCTCACTCGGCTAGCTTGAAACAGCGCACTGAGGCTGAGTCGATCATATTGATTGCCATCCAACTATCTAATTGATGGCTGAATATCTAGAGTGCTATAAGGTGATCTGTCGACCTCATGCTTGCCTGTTTCTTGCCACACCTCGAGTATTGCCATATTGGCATTATGATAGCATCTCCTCAATCGTGTTCCATCCACAGACGTGCTGACTCATGAACCTCCCTTTGCTGTAGAATCGAGAATAATACAGATTTCGCTATTCAACCACTTATAGAAAGTCTGACCCAAGACCCATTTCTCCAAACCAGTGTATGAGGGGACAACATTCTAGTAATTCCTTGTATCGCTCCCAATGCCTCAATATAAGGTCGCTCACAACATCTTGCGATAAAGTTAGTGATTTTACTACGCATTTTGAGCAGTCTTCTACTGGGGAGATAATACTTCTTTGTAGAAAGCATCGAGAGAGAATCCCATGAAGCATAGCGTTGCGGGCATCAAGACTGTTCAACCCATAATCGGGCTCGTTGTCCCGCATATGGAAAGGCAATAACATAAAATAGCATAACACGAAGCTGATTCAGGTCAACACCAGCATGCTGACAGTACCACAATATTGTGAGGAAATTAGAGATATGCAAGTTGGGATCCTTCGTCGCAATTCCTCCAAACTGATTGCCTCCGTTCATAACAACAGCGCAGGTTTAAGCTCAAAGTGGTCCTCTAGAGTAGGCATGCCTAAACTACGGAATCTCGTTCCGACTAGTGAGAGTAATCCATAAAGAGCGTTTCTGGCTGTGCCCCATCCCTTCAGGATTGCAGAATCAAAAGTGACTATTCTTGTGCATCTGAATGTGACTTCTCCTCCCCTAAATCGTTTCGTACAATGGATTCGAAACTGACGACAGATGGAGAATCTAAAAAATCCAATCGCCTCACAGGTTCTTTCGTCTATATACGTGCGCATCCACCTCTGGGTCGTAGGAATCAAACCCCAGTTCAGGAAAACTGCCATACACAAAGAAAACGCCAATCGTAATACTAGTCCTGAAGAACAATGAAATGTTTCTTCAAAGACAAATTACAAAAGAATAGGTTCTAGACTCAAACAATTAAATCAATATAATTAAAGCCGTTTCCCTGGCTAACCGACGTCCAACAATTGAGGTCTTGCTTCGCGTATCTATCAAAAATAACCTATTAAGACCTTAACCTGCCAGCTAGTGGTACAGATCATCCACAAGGAAACAACTACTACTGACATTAATTGAATAAAAGCATCTAAAACTAACAAGAGAAAAGTTGGTCTTGTGATTATGCGTTAACTAAACTAATGACTACGAATAACAAAAATAAACTATATTAATTAAAGAATCTAAGCTATGGTTCACTATAGTAGAATTGACAGCCAAATTGGCAATCACAATTCGTAACATAGGCACTATCAAACAGGATCAAGCTCTCTCAATTCAATTGAACACAGAACTACTCCTAACCGTATCTCTCGACCTAGGAAAGTCTCTTCTACCTATTGCTTGATCTTGTTCTTTAAAGTCTTCAATCGCTAGATCCTGAGATTGTTGAATAATCAGATTAAGCCAATTTATGTCGGCCTACCCGAAATTGATTAACATGAAATAACATCTAAATAGGATTTGATTAAAAGCCAGCATGAATTGGAATCAAAACCATATATAATCAATATAATTTGTATATAGATCCCCAATCGCTCTAGAAATTAGACTACTCGCTCATAATTAACATTAAAACATAACATGACTTGCGAATTGGGAAAAGACATAATACAACAGTGACTAGAACAATTAAAGCAAGAATAAAAAACCCTAAACAATTAAAGACAATAATAAGAGTATCTAACATTGAGAAGCAATAAAGAAACGAATTAAGGAAGAATAATTACCAAAAGAATATTGGCAATTGATGAATGATTGAATGAATTTATTCCAAAGCCCAAAAACTAGGTTCCAAATACTAATTGAGTTCTTCTCTTATTCCTGATAAAAACTTAATATTAGAATAAACTAATATCAACCAAAATTAGGATTTTGTCCCTTAACATACTCTTGCTATTCTAATTTAAACCAAGCTGCTTACTTACAATAATTCGCCATCCTCATTAATGACAAATAAACGAATCAAGAACCTAACGGGATGCCAACCGATCGGTTGGATTGCACCATCGGTTTGGATCTGAACCGATCGGTTTGGGCTCGGATTTCCAATGCTCAGCCCAATTCCGCTCGACCAAGGGCTCGTTGCTACACGGTGAGCTCCGTAGTGACTCCCCAATCAGCCAAATCGATCCAAAAGCATTGAAAAGATCCTAGAAACCTAATCAAAACACTAAACGCCACAATCATAGTAGCAACAAGCTTTAGGAGGCCAAAATCATCTAAATGACAGAGAATGAGGGGAAAATCATGCAATAAATCAATAACATCAAAGAGAGACGGAGGAGCCCGCCTCCCGAGCCCCTACAAGAGACGAGACGAGTGCAAGGGCATTGCCATTGCAACCTCCGAGATACGGGACACCAGTCGACCCGACACCCGGATAACCTGTTCCGGACGTCTTGATAGAAGGTAAAATTCTTAACTTAAGGCACGAGGGTTTCGCGCACCTCGTTTATTGACATTCTGACCTATATGCGTACCCTCGGTCTCGAGATGAATTGCACGATCGTGTGGTAGTTAGGCATCTTAACTTGTACTAATCAACATTGTTATAGCTACCTAAAATTGCTTATAGAATTTTATCTTCTTGCTTTGTGTACACCTCATGAGAGAGGACTTATACGTACCGTCCGTACAGGTTGTTTAAGAGGGAGTCAGGTGCATCTCTTGTGCCTTCTGTCAACGTGTTGGTGTTACCCACTAACAACACATTACCCCCTTCCCCGCTGGGCTGAATTAATTATGGGTAGCTTTGACCGTTCCATGTACGACTACCAAAGGATTGCATTCGGTTTGTGATCACACCTGATAGTTTGTATTTGGCAAACGGCGTTCATGGCAGGGGATCTTTTTAGGTAGATATGAGGTGAACACATGACCCAACGTGAGCTGAAACATTTTGGTGTTACCTATGTTCCGACAGGCTAACTACAAAATAAACATTGGGCATCATTGTGTCTCGTCAATGTTCCGGATTGCTAGCTCGCCGTTCCAAAGACACATGCAAGAATTGTCTGTTGGGGACTTAGCGACACTCTTATTGCGAGACAGAGTTACCTGGATATTGACGAGTTCGAGTTACCTTCAAGTCTCCTGAGTCTATACTATAGACTCCTATACTACCTTTTAGACCTCCCTTCGTGGTTGTGTACGAGGGCAGAAAACTTGAGGGGATCAGTGGTCCTTTGCTAAGACGAAAAGGCTGCCCCCCACCTACACTCGTCTCTCTCCGAGCCCTCACATGCTCTTGCTCCCAAACTCTACGAAGTACATGTTGATATCCTGATGGATTATGATGATGATATGATTAAGGTCTTGTTTTCCTTTTCTCCCTAACTGAGACATTGCTTAGATTCGGCTTGGGAAGAACACACTTTTAGTGAGAATGCGTGGTTTTGATGTTTGAGGTTTATCTGCTGCTATGTGATTTATACTTATTCTAGTTATAAATTTAATCTGTTTACCTAGGATAGTTGCAAGTGTACCATTCATTAGAGTGGGGAGTTTACTTGCACCAAAAAAAATGTACTCTTCTCAATGTGTTAGGAAAAAATTAGGTAGATCTCTCTGCTCTATGTATATGATTTGGATTCTTTGTAAAGCATGTTCTCCTGGCCCTATTGTTAAAATTTTTGATTGCTTGTATGCTGAACTCAACCTTTGTGAACTTGTGATTTGCCTTTCGGATTCCTTAACTGATTTATTGACATGACTTAGCCTGAGTTCCTTTGAAATGAGGAAGAAATTGACTTGAGAGGATTTGAGCTTAAATGCATGATTTATTCTTTTTCTTTCTTCTTGTTAGTTCCTGTGTGTCACTATTCGTTATCTTGCTTGATACTTGTCTATTTGCTATTTGGCATGTGTATGGCATATAGGAGGTTTTCGTTGTTAGGAGTCGTTGCTTTAGTGTTTAGAATACAGTAGGTATCCCTTGATCATGTATTGAGCCTGATTGCCTTCATTTCATGATTACCTACATTACAACCCTATATTGGCTTTGTTCAAGTAACCCAGTCTAGCTTGGGGGAGCATATTGGAGGGTATGTATGTATTCGTGGTGCCTTTTATTGGAGGCTCGTGTTGGTGGATATTTGGTGTGGTGTTGTGCTTTCGCATTTGGTTCCTAGCTTGAGTATCTGTCGTCGTTTCTATGTTAAAGTGCAAGGCAAAAGTTGTATTTTAGTTTAAAAGATAAAAAAATGAAAAATGAAAAAAAGAGTGAAAAGAAAAAAACCAAAAATAAGTTTTTATATTATCAGTTTATTAGTCAATAATGCCTTTTGCACTTGTGTTTTGTTATAACAAAGATTATATACGATGTGGTTGCGGTTCTTGGTATGGTCGGTTTTGGTTACTTGAGTTGGGGTTTGCTTGAGTTGTCTAGCCTTATCACTTGGCTATTTGCGTTGATTGATGTATTACTCTCCTTAAGGTTAGACTTTTAGCTCAAATTGCCCAAAAGTTATCCTACCTAACCTTAGCCCCATTACAAGCTATTAAAAGTCCTCACTTGATAAACATGTGTCCATTTGTGTCTTGTAGATGAGTACCTTGCCAAGGTCGTTGAAGTTGTGTATGCATTTTCGAGTCGACTTGTAGTTGAGTGCTATTGTCTCCCCCTTTCAAACACACGAGTGTTGTGAGATGGGATGGTTGCCTTTAGTGATTTAGGCCACAAACGTTTATTCATGTGCACATTTTATGCGCATGTAGGGTGGTGAGCGATTGGGTTCATTTTTAACCCACCACACAAAGAGAGGAGTGCCACTAGCGAGGAAGTTCTCCTTGATTCCGTTCTCTCTGTTCTTGATGGCTGTTATGTTGTTGATGATTCACTTTTTGGATATGCATTGAGTTACTTGGGATCTTTGGTCGAGGGAATCGGTCATGAGTCTCTACGATGTTGTTTTTATGGGGTGAGACGTGCTTTGCTTGTGAGTCTAGTGGAGGTTGCTTGAGGACAAGCAAGAGTTTGCTTGGGGAGTTTGATGTATTGGATTATTGTATGGTTTTTCCCCCTAATTCTCTTGTCATTGTAGTTGATTTTGGCCTCCTTAAGGCCTTTTTGCTACTAATATTGTGTATTTAGTGTTTTGATTAGTGTTTAGTATCTTTTCATAGCTTTTGGATCGACTTTGGGATGATTAGAGACACTATGGAGCTTCACGGGAGTAGCACGAGGTTGTGGATCGAGCGGAGATAGGCTAAGCACGGAAGAACCAGCACAAACCGATTCGTTTGCAACTAAACCGATCGGTATCATTCAAACCAAATCGGTTTAGAATCGGTTTTGGCTTGCATTTCGTTTGGTTTTGGCTTTAATGAGGAGGGCATTTTTGTAATTTAGCAGCTCTTTTAGTTCAGAAAAATAACAAGAGTATTTAAGAGGAGAAATCCTAATTTTGTAGATGACTTTTTTTGGACTATTAGATTTTATTTGAAAACTGAATTACGTATTACTGTGAAGAACCCTAGTTTTCTGATTCATTGGAATTTCAATAAAGCTCATCAATTATTCATCAATTCGATTGCTCTTTTGGTAATTTATTCATCCTTAAAAATATTCTACTATTAATATTAATTTATTTATACTTTTGATTATGTTTTCCCCAATTGCAATTATCATGTTTAATTTGAATATGAGTGAGTAGTTTAATTTCTAGGGCGATTGGGGATCTATAGCAATATGATTGACATCTATTTGGCTTGATTCGGTTCATGACTTGGCTTTTAATCAATTTCCTATTAGATTGTTCTTCATGTTAATCAATTTCGTAGGGCTCGACTTAATTGCTTAATTTGATTAGTCACAAGTCCCTAGATCTAGCGATTGAGACTTAGCACAAGATCAACATCAATAGGTAGAACGAGACTATCCTAGGTCGAGAGATACGGTTAGGAGTAGTTCTATGGTTCAATTGATTCGAGAGAGCTTTGACCCTATTTTGATTATGCCTTGTTATGAATGATTGATGACGAATTACTGTTAATTACTGCTATAGTGAACCATAGTCCTAGATTCGTTAATCATATAGTTTATTCATCATCGTTCATCGTTTTCATTAGTCTTAATTCAATACAATCACAAACCAAGATTTCTTTTATTAGTTTAGATGCTTTAATTCAGTTAATTAGTAGTAGTTGCTTCTTCGTGGATACGATCCTATTAAAACTAGCTGCAGGTTAGTTTTAATAGGTACTTTTGATAGGCACGCGACAAGCCTGTCATGGTGGTAGTGTTGTTAGATGTTTGTTGTTGATGAAAATTGGAGAAGAGATAAATAAGGATTAATTACTTGATTAAGTGTCTTAAACTAACACCGCCATTCCTATGTTAACACTTCTCACTCAAACCTCAATTTATTGTTTAAACTAACATTGTCATTCCTCTGTTAACATTTCTCACTGAAACTTCAATTTTTTGCTATTTTTAGAAACACGGGACATTTTGGAATGTGTTGAAAATGTCATGTATAACTTGGCAAAATGTCAAAGCCACAGGGTATATGTGATAAATTCCAAAAAAAATAAAATATATACAGTGTGCACCAAAAATAAAAATAAAATTAAAAACAAAAATCTATCATGTCATTCTGAGGACCCGCCTGTTATGAGGGTAATGGGCCGTAGCAATTAGGAGGGCAACATTTTAGGTGACAATATGGTGCCTGGTCGCCTGGATTGGGCTGRTTTATTTGGGCCAATAATTTTTTCCCCAAAAAAGAGGGTAATATATTATCCTAGCTCACATTAGGGTAATTATTTACTTGTTGAAATTACTTGCATATCTCATCTTCTTTTTTTGTTTTGAACAGTCTCTCTCATCTTCATTTTACCAAGAAAACACAAATCATGAAAGGTTAGTACAAATCCATGGCTATTTCTTTCTTCTTCTTTTTCTTTCCCTCTTTGTTCTTTATCTTTAAAATTTTGTAAATTGTAAAATTCTTATTTTTCAGTAACTTTTTTCTTATTTAGATATTTATAAATTTTATTTTCCGATCTTTTTTTTTACGGAATTTTTTTTCTTCAACAGAAAATTTCAGTTTTTTATTTACAAAAAATTTAGGTCAATTTATTTCGACATAAATTTTCGATCTTTTTCTTCAAAGAAATTTCCAATCATTATTTCTCTTATTAACTTATTTTTGGTTGGTTAATTTATTTTCACGAATGAATTAAGATTTTTCATTATTTAATAAACAGTTTGAATTTTTTTGCCATGAATTATTACCTTGTTTTGAAACCCCATGAAAACCTACCATTGTAAAACGTTTCCCCTTAAATTAATACCCTAGTAAAGTACTCCCCCGTTCCAATTTAATTTTTACGTTTTCTTTTTTGGTGTTTTCTTTTATTCTTTACATTTCCTTTTTTATATTTACTTTTTTACCAATTAATATTATTTTGGGATTTTTCCCCATATACCCCCGAGTTTAAGCCTAATAACCCATATACCCCCGTGTTTTTAGAAACAGCTCATATACCCCTCACATTAGTAAAACTAGCCCAAATACCCTTAATGAGGCAAAAAAACCGTTAAATAGTTAACACCGTTAGCATTTTTTCTAATTAACCTCTAATTCAACCTAATTAACCCATAATCTCATCTCTCTCCTCCATTCTTCAACCTTCATCCTTCTTTCTCCTCCTCCTTCCTACCTCCATTACCACCACCATTTCTATCTCTTCAAACCGCAGTCCTCCATCCTATTTCACTTTCTTTCTTCCCAAAAACCCATTTATTTTCTTTTCATATTTCTCAACAACACTGAGAGTTTATACACATCTAGATGTGTATAAGAGACAGGTTCAACCCTTCTTCCCCTTCTTCGTCTCTTTCTAAATCTGTGTATTTTTCATCCTGGTCTTCAATCTCGCCTCTTGCTCGCTACTTTTGGCCGTCTGTTCTTCTCTACTTGTGGATAACATGCACTACTTTTTTTTGAAAAGAATTAAATTGAATTGACTGACTTTTATACTTTGATTTTGATTATAAATTTACAATCTGTTGCAATTTTGCTCAATATCACCATTTCAGCTGATATTCGTTTTCTCAATTTTTCTTGAATTTATGAAAATTTCACAGTTGGATCAAATTAATAGTAAATCTGCAATAATCTTGTTTTCGTTGATGGGTTGAAATGCCAAATGAATAAATGAAGGTAATAGTGCCATTGATGGGATGAAATGGTAGATGAAAAAATCAGGAAGTGATGAGAATGGGTTTGAAGAGATAGAAATGGTGGTGGTAATGGAGGTAGGAAGGAGGAGGAGAAAGAAGGATGAAGGTTGAAGAATGGAGGAGAGAGATGAGATTATGGGTTAATTAGGTTGAATTAGAGGTTAATTAGAAAAAATCTTAACGATGTTAACTATTTAACAGCTTTTTGCCTCATTAAGGGTATTTGGACTATTTTTTCTAATGTGAGGGGTATATGAGCTGTTTCTAAAAACACGGGGGTATATGGGTTATTAGGCTTAAACTCAGGGGTATATGGGGAAAAATCCCTATTATTTTTACCCCTAAAATTTCTCATATTACCCCTTATTTATTTTCTCTTTATTCTCGATTTTCAACCCAAATTTATCTCCTCCACTCAATTTTAATTCACTTTAATTTACTACACATTTCAAACAAATTAAAAGAATAATACAACTTGCAAGTAATACAAATATATTTTATCCAAATACTAATTTCTTTTAATTAACGTGCATTTTTACAAACGTAAAAGATATATCGGAACGGATGAAATAGTAGTAATGATTTGGAAAAATTGCCAACAACTACCCACTTTTATTCCACTTTTGAAAACAACTACCCAGATTGTTTTTTACTCCCTCCAATTCTTTTTMCTTGCACCATTTTATTTTACACAGTCTTCAAGACACAACGTTGACTACTAATAACTTAAATTGTATTGTTAAGAAAATTATAAAAATTTGATATTAATAAAAGATACATTAAGACGAATCAAACAACATCTCACTTAACTATATTATACATTATAAATTTGTCAAAAAAAATTGGTCAAAGTTTACTAACTTTGACTCCCAAAAAGGAAATGGTGCAAGCAAAAAGAATCGGAGGGAGTATTTAAAACAACTACCCATATTTTCAATTTTTTTGCGAATCACTACTTACTTTCTGATTTTGGCCACTCAACACCGTATTAACCACCAAAAACAACCCCAACGCGACATCCCACTTGCAAAACCACCCAACTTTGTTGTTTCCCACCTCYAAAACCACYCAACACCCACCAAAACAACTCAATCACCCAAACCTCGTCACACTTAATTTTTAGCCTTTTCTCAACTATCCATTCAATTTTTAGACATGGTTCCTTCATAAAGTTGTAGATCTCGAAAAAATACATGAAGTAGGCTTAGGAATCACGTGATTTRGAGTTGTTTTCAAGTAGTTATGCCTTYCGCRAGTTTGAAATTCTGATAATGTTAGTGATTCACAAATAAAATATAAAAAGTGGATAATTATTTTAAATAACTAATAATTTCGATAGTTGTTTTTAAAAGTAAAAAAAAAAAAATGTAGTTGTCGACAATTTTATCTAATGATTTCACCCATAAAATCTAGTTCTCTAATTATTCACCCAAATCCAGCCGAGGCCTTCTAGTCGTCTGTGATGAATCGTAAACCGAAGTTCCCAACACTCACCCGCCAATAATGTACGTAAATAAATAACTAGCACCACCGCAATCAAACTTCCCAATCAAATTTTCTTACCTCTGTACAACAATGGCGGCATTAGTCTCCATTGCAGCAGAATGGCAGCTCCTTTACAATCGGTACTATCGCAAACCCGAACTCTACACCATGAATTGGAAACACATTGATCTCAACCGCAACAAGGTTGCTTGCGCCCAATTCGGCGGTCCAATCGCCGTTATTCGCGATGATTCCAAGATCGTTCAGCTCTATGCTGAATCAGCCCTTCGTAAGCTTCGAATCTTCAATTCTGCTGGAATTCAGATCGCCGAAACTGTTTGGAGAAACCCTGGTGGCCGATTAGTTGGAATGTCGTGGACCGATGATCAAACCCTAATTTGTATCGTTCAAGATGGCACCATTTATCGGTATTGATCGTTTGTTATGATTGTAATATTTTGAGTTTTACGCTTTTGAATTTGTTGCTTCGGGTCTTGCTGAATGAGAACCCAATTTATATGCTTATTTTGTTAGGCTTTGATTGATTAATTAATTAATTGATGGATTGATTGATTGATTGATTGATTGATTTTTGTCAATTGCGGTAAAAGTTAGTCAATTGTCAACTGTGTATGTACCAGTGCCGTGGTGGAAGTAAAATTTTATATTTTTGTTGCGAAGTTTGCTTAAAATTTTTATACGTGTCTGTATATATTTATTGAATGTTTTGATTTGCATTAAGCAAGCTATAACGAATTGAGACAATTTCTAACAGGTATAACATTCATGCTGAGGTCATTGAGCCGAGTATTTCATTGGGGAAGGAGTGTTTTGAGCAGAGTGTTGTGGATTGTGTGTTTTGGGGGAATGGAGTGGTTTGTATGAATGAAGGGTTTCAGTTCTTTTGTGTGCCAGATTTTGCCAACTTTGATTCCGAGGAGAAGGGGGATGTGGTGAAGTTGGCTGACCCGGGCCTCGAAGATTCACCACCCTTGTGCGTGGCGGTGATTGATCCAAAGCACACCATGTCGGGGAATGTGGAAGTGTTGCTTGGTGTTGGGGATCACGTTTTGTTGGTGGATGAAGATGGAGTGCAACAGGTGGGTGTTGGAGTGGGCCCATTACAAAAGATCGTTGTGTCGAGGGATGGCAAKTATTTGGCTTCGTTTACTCATGATGGAAGGCTCTTGGTTATTACTTCTGATTTTGCTAGCATCATCTTCGAGTATAGTTGTGAGGTTTGTTATTGGATGTTAATGTTTAGACTTCTGTAGCTTTTCACAAGAGGTGTGTAGCTTATTTGTTTTTAAGGTTTGGTTGACTTTGTGATATGGTGTTTTTAAGAATGAGGTCTTTGAATTGTGTGAATAATGATTTTTTTTTTTTTTTTTCAGTTTTGGACATCATTTAATTTCCCTTGAAGGGGTATAATAATGCTAGCTATTAACCCTTTTTTTGGTAGGAAATGGGTGTTTTTTTGGTAGCATTATGGTTAAGGGGAAAGATTGTGCACCACTTGACCGGTTGGAACATAATCTTAGCAGGATGCAGACTATGTTATTGCATTTAGTCGTCCTACATTTTATTTTTTGTATTTGTGTCTAATTTTTTAGTTGAGTGGACGTTACATCGTTAGCTTTTAAATTTTATAGCTTTATAGCAGTTTAGTCTTTTTTTTCACTGGCTGTGGAAGGTTGTGTTACCATCTTTCTATTAGAACTTTGGAAATGCTTCGTAAAGTAAAAGACATTACTGCATAAAGTAGTTCATGATTTAGTTCTTGACCTATCATAATTTAAATTCATGTACTAGAAAAGTTTTGGGAATTACATAGGAGGACAAGGATTATTTAAGTAAAAATAATCTTTACGTCATAAAGGGGGATGCCATATCACATGTAATTCAAGTAAAATTTTGTCAAAAAAATTGGCTGGATCTCTTGATGTCTTTAGTTATCTAGTTAAAGGGTTTATTCTTTTTTAAAGATAAAGGATTTTTTTTCCTCTCAAAGTTGTTTCCTCAAAACAGTAACATTTGATTTCGGGGGATGAAGGTGAGTTTGCATGATTTTGAGAAATTCTTAGCTAGTTAGCTAAGTACTACWCAAGTACTGGATCTGTTTTGTCTCCATTGCCTGTCTTGTAGATCTGGAATTTCCTAGAATTAGTGAAGTGCTGAGATGAAGCTCTAATGCGAAAGATCAGGTTTTCCTGAAACTGTAGTTTTTCCCAAGAGGYTCGAACAGATGTGAAACTAACCTGTCTGAGAGCTCCCAATGCAAGTGTTTTGTGTGTGTTTGGGGGGGGGGGGGGGGGGGGGGGGGGGGTGGGTAGCTTATTCAGTTACTTTTTTTTTTTTTTTTAAGTGCCACATTGTTACATTTTTGGTGTTAATTGTGAGTGTTTATTTTGGTGTTAATTGTGAGTGTTTATGTTGTCATGTATTTTTAATTTGATGCAAATTTAGATTTCTGATTTTGCTTTCTCATAAATTTAGATTGTAGATTACACAATGATAAAGTTGTATGAATCAATTAATCAAAGTCTTAATCCCATAAGCCATAACTGGGGCCGGCTAACATGAACTAAAAGTGATTATTCCGGGAAGTCATCAGCCTCTTAAATTAAGTGCTTTTTTTTTTTTTTTGTTGATGTCATTAGTCATTTTATTCAATGCAGAATTAGGTTCCTGTTTTTGTTTTCTCAAAGAATTAAACAATCAACATATCAATCAGGGAGAATAGCATATTTAAGTGTACTTTTCTAGTTGACTTGTTATGTTATTAGTAACCGACTAACTGTTTCTTGTTTATCATGAAAGCCAGTTAAAAATATTTCCRTTTCCTCGTTCTTTCGTTGGGATCTCATTACCTCAGCACTTAGTCCCCACATTAATTTATTTTGCTGAATGTGATTCTATGCAGTCTGCTCTTCCTCCAGACCAGTTAGCTTGGTGTGGACTGGACAGTGTATTACTGTWTTGGGATGATGTTCTTATGATGGTGGGTCCATATGGAGATCCAGTGCGTTACTTTTATGATGAACCAATCATTTTGATATCAGAATGTGATGGCGTAAGGGTTCTTTCCAACACAAGCATGGAATTTCTGCAGCGAGTTCCAGATTCCACAGTGTCAATTTTTAAAATAGGAAGCACGACCCCTGCAGCTTTGCTATATGATGCTCTGGATCATTTTGATCGTCGAAGTGCCAAGGTATAGATCTAGATTTTGTGTTTTGATGCCKTTTTTATGTTTCATGCTATGTTTTTGTTTATTGTATTTGTAATCATTAGCTTGCCATGAAAGTGAATGGCTCTTTAAAAAATTGGGAAAAAGTTCACTGTTGAACCTAAAATTTTACAAGATTTTGTGTGCACATAGTTACATAAGTACGGTGATTCCGCATGAACCCAACTATATAAATTGGTTTCCTGCTTGGAGACCATCTATAAATAATAAGAAGTATTATCATTTATAGGGTTACTAACTAGAATGCAAAAGAGTTACTTTCTTTTTCTAATTAGATGATTCCTTTGTGGTGAATAATTATCCATATCTGCTACAATGTAGTATGATATGGTATMTAACATGCTGATTTTTGAGGTGATTGACTGATTGATGCTTTTGTTTGGTAAAATAGTTCTTAAAAGATAAAAGGAAATATTTATAAACATCTAAAGCATTATGATTTAAATAATACTATTTATTGCTATCAATTCATGGATAGTCTTAGTTAATGTAAAGTAACCATAGAAGACCTACTTTAACCATCCATCGAAGAGGTATACATTGACTGTTCAAGGAGTCTGAAATCTTTAGATAGGATAAGTCTATGAATTGAAGTGGCGGCCCAATTATAGGTAAAAAATAATTAGGAAAATTTCTTAATAATACCAAGTTATGAGCTAATTTTGAAAAATAAATGCCTAGTTTCAATTTAAATATATCTAAATAGATCAAATGTTTTGATTTCAAACACGGAAGCCCCTCTTAGACTAAACGTCACAGTTAAGTATTGTGGGCTCCATTCTCTTCTATTGGCAGCAGCCCGAAAACCACCGGCTAACCATCCCTTCCCCTTCCCCCTCCCTTGGAAGCAAACTCCCTCCCTCATCAACCAGTCACCCAAATCCCTCAACCCTTCAAGTTCAGCTACCCTGCACCCGATCAAGTTCATGCTGTAACGTGCACCCTGGGCCCAAGTTTGTGTTGTTGCCGATTTTGCCTAAACTTTTTTTTATCACTGCTAGCAACAGTATTCCTGTACTGTTCTGCCCAAACTAATAATCGTTTTTCCCTGAGCCTTTTTGTGGCTCATAGGACAATATGATGTCTCATTTTTAATTATGAAAAGGGCATTAGAAGCGAGGACTTTAGCTTTCTAATACCATAATTGTTTGTGCTAGGACTCTAGGACATTATCATCTTTGAATTACATCCAAGATAATGTTTATCTAGAGTCCTAGACAAGTCTCTACTGTGTTGGACACTTGTTTTGGTGACAGTGTGCTATTTAAATTTTTAAGGATTTGAGAAAAAAAGGGAATAAGGGATTGATATAATATAAGAGTTATCAACTGCTGTTTAGATAACATCAGTTAGGAAGGTTTCAATTATGAGTATCTCACATTTGGGGCTGTCCTTTTTTGAAGTTTTCTGTGTGATGTTGAAAATTATAAAATACTTTAGAATCCTGCATTCCTGAGGTTTTACAAGTTTTATTTGGCAGACAATAAAGATATGAATTTTGCATAGTAAACAAGAAACTCTTAGCTGTTTGTTTACCTCCCTTTTGAGATCATTTACATAGTGAAGGCTGTTATATTGTTAACTAACTCAAGATTCTTGTAAATAAAAAGTGTAGAACTAACTCAGTGTAAAGACAAGGGCAATTGTTACAACGCAGTTCATATATGTCTTATACTCTTATCTTTGCTGGTCCTCAAAATTTCTGGGTTCATAATAGGAAAAATTAACTTCAATAATTCGAAGTGTCATATGTCTTATCTTTGCTGGGTCTTTTGAATAAGAAATGCTTCTGAAAAGTCTGGATGATCTATACTTCCTCTGTTTTTATTTTATTTTTATTTTTATTTTTATTTTTATTTTTTTTAACTTGTTTCATTTCCCACTTTTAAAAGTTGCAAATTACTAGTATCATTTCCTTTTTGGGCAATAAACTCTCTCTCTCTCTCTCCCTCTCCCTCCCTCCTACCACATAGGTTTCCTTTTTTCCTTTTCTCTTTCATTGTCTTCTCCCAAAAACTTGGGCCCCATTTCCAATGATGCAACTCATGCAAGTAATAATGTACAGAAGTATAATTTTAAATGTCATTTTTCTTGTATTTGTTGGAAGGATCCATGACAGGAAACTAACTGTTGTACCTATGGAATTTTTTGTGTCAAACTGTATTATGCTTAGTCTTGCTGACCTTTATAATACTATAGAGATGCCTTTTATGATTAACAAACAGATACTAGTATACTACGGTACTGACCATTGAGCTGAACTATTGTGTTTAGTTGTTTCATGGCATAATAACTTCTCATAGTAGAATTTGCTTTTTATTATCTCTGTTGTTTGATATTTTAATACCCCCTCCGTTTCTTTTTACTTGCATCATTTCCTTTTTGGGAGTCAAAGTTAGTAAACTTTGACCAATTTTTTTAGCAAATTTATAATGTATAATATAGTCAAGTGATATGTTGTTAGATTCGTCTTAATGTATAGCTTATTAATATCAAATTTTTATAATTTTCTAAACAATTCAATTTAAGTTATTAGTAGTCAAAGTTGTGTCTTGAACACTGTAAAATGGAATGGTGCAAGTAAAAAGAAACGGAGGGAGTATGATGCTTTAAGCCTTTTYTTACGATGTTTTTACCCCCCTTTTTTGTCCTTTACCCTACTTCTAAAGTTTAAACATCTATCATTTGCCAGGCTGATGAAAATTTGAGAATGATAAGGTCGTCTTTGCCAGAGGCAATTGAAGCTTGTATTGATGCTGCAGGTTATGAATTTGATGTTTCACGCCAGCGAACTCTACTAAGAGCTGCAAGCTATGGTCAAGCCTTTTGCAGGTGAGCTTGATGAACCATTGAGAGTGCTCACTGTTACTTTTAGCAAATTCTCAAATAGTTTACAAATTGACTACTTGAGGTTCAGTGTTACAGTTTGTGCAAAAAATCATTTGTGTATTTGGTCAAACGTGTCATTAATGGAAAAAAAAATCAACATTACCTTCAAATGTTTGCTTGCTGAATCAGGGTTGAAGTCGTCAACTTTTTCTGTTGTTCATAACATGTGTCATTCTAGTTTCTCTCTGTTTTCTGGTTACATTCTTTTCACTGAGGTCAAGAAACGTCTTGTTGATTGACCTTTCAGGGAAAAGGTTTTGTATGCGTTTAAAGCATGCGGTTTATTTTTTGACGTATGCTGTGTCCAGCTAAAAATATAAAGAAAGCTGCTTTTGGTTGACGTATGCGGTTTATTTTCTGATTCTTTGTCTCGGTAATGATATCCAGTTGGCTTTGACAGCAATGTTCCTCGTGATCGTTTTCAAGAAATGTGTAAAACCTTGCGTGTATTAAATGCTGTGCGGAACCCTGTGATTGGGATCCCTCTTAGTATTCAACAATACAAGGTAATTCTCTATTATGAATGCTTGTTATTGGTTCTATTCATCAGTATAGGCACRTTTCTGTTGAAGTCTGAAAATTATTTATCCACTGTAGGAGCTAACTGCACCCGTGTTGATTTCTCRCTTGATTAATTCCCWTCACCACGTTYTGGCACTGAGATTGTCTGAATACCTCAACTTAAACCAGGTGACWTCATACACAATTTTTTTTCATTGATTCCATTTTTTCTCCTTTTATTTTTGAACTGATACTTAATGTCGATAAGAAGTTTCATTATTTTCAAGTCTTGTTACATGATTATTATGACCTGAACCTTAATTTTGRTCTRCACAACTGGAATTTATGTTGATTCTCTTATTGCTCCGAAAGTGAAGCTTACCATGGTAAATTTTGTTAAGTTATTTGTATAAGCCAATCTGACTAAGTCACAAGTATTATCCTGCAAATTTATTAGATTTCCAGTAGTCGCTCATCCTTTTGATTTTTGTTTATAGAGCTGGTTATATGCACTGCATGTTACAAAGATGTACAAATCATTAAAATGACCGATTCAGCCTCTCCTCAGTGTTACTTGATAAGTTTGAATCCCTCCGAGCTGTTCGTACATATTGCTAAAAACTTTGAGCTAACTTCTGTCTAATTTCTATGATTGCAGTTGAAATTTATGCAAAGGAATAGACTATGCAGAGTATCTAGAGTCTGGCATTATAAAAAATGGAGTCGAAAGTTGGCGCTTCTCTTGATTGAAATGACCTTGTTCATCTAACAGGGTGTCTCTCCCGATATGTTATCATCAGGTTTCTTTCGCGGCAAAATTACTCTTACTTTTTCTTTTTTTTTTTATTTTTTATTTTTTTTTTTTCCACTTCAGTTCCCTTCATTAAGTATTTAGAGAGAAACTCACTTTGACAAAGCAATGAAAGTGGGACACTTGATCTTGTTCTATGTTGTCCTGTTCCATATTTTATGCACAACGAGCTAAGCTTTGCACACAATGAAGATATATGCTGTTTTCTGATCGGGTTGTTAAGTATTTTGATGAAATCTTTGTATTCATGATATGCTGGATAATCTTGTTCTTCTTTGTTCCAGAGGCAATCGCTGGWTTTCTTCGGAACAATTCAAGCTAAACCTCTGGCAAAGGACTTATTCATAGTGTATTCAAGGTATTGCATAATGTTTTCTGGTACTCTTTTGTTGATAAMTTTGCACAATTGTTCACAAATAATGCGATCCTTTTTGTTCCTTCTTCATTTCTAAGTTGCCTATGTATATATTTTCAATCTTTTGCAGGTGTTATAACCATGAGTTCTTGAAGGATTTTTTTTTGTCAGCTGGGCAACTGCAGGTAGGTTATTGCGGTTAATATGAACCGACTCCCAACAAATTATATGTGATTTTATTTCCTGCTGAGGCTATACTTATTTTTCTTGTTTAATATAAAAGTTAAGAGAGTGCTAATGCTTTCTGTTAGTTTAGATTAGACCTATGTGTTATATGGAATATTTGAATTGTTATCAGTGGCAATTTTTTACTTTTTTAATGTTAATTTTTAGTGTGGTTAAAAAAAAGAATTCCTTCGTTTTTTTTGGGACTTCTGGATGGCAGTGGAGTAATTCTCAAAAATGGTTACCTTCAGTTGCCCAGTAGGCGTCCCCGTGCAACATATCCTGTAATAAATGTTGAAGTAGCCGGTAAATGTTGTGTATTAATCCAGTGTTGTGAAGTAGAAGTTATCTGTTGGGATTTGGGGAAGCTGGGAAGGAGTGAATAACTATGTTACCTGGACTCTTATACCCATGTCCGACACGGATACGTGTCCAAGTGTCCGACTCGTCTATTTTTGAAAAATTACCAAGATTATAGCCCAAAATGAAGTGTCCAACTATCGTACCCATGTCCGAGTGTCAAAGATCCGACACGGGTACTTGAGGTAAAATGAAAAGTCAGGGTAACATAGGTGAATAACATGGGAAGATTCTTCATCTTATCATTTTTCACTTTATTGCCTTGTCATTGGATAGAAGTTTAGATTTGAAACTTGAAAAAATTACATATGTTTTTAAGGTGACAACATCATGGCGGGGCTCCAGGTGACAGTTTTCTGGTGTTTGACAGTTTTTGCTAATAGATGAAACAAGGATGACTGCACGGATAAATCAGTTCATGTAGTCGACCTCACTTATTGGTGGCGGTGGTGGTTGTGCTGAAGTACACATGCAACTTGAGTTGTTGAACATTTTTTTTTTTTTTTGGTAATAAAATTAGATAAAAGAAACCAAACAATACAACCTAAAGAGCAAAGCTATGAGGGCAAACCTCCTAGGAAGGCCTCTCCCCAACAGCAAAGCTCACAAAACAAAAGGCAAAGCCCAGCAACTATACATCACAGATTATCAAACCAAAACCGATCTTGAGGCTTAATTTGTTGTCCTATCAGCACTTCAATTCTAGATCTAATAACATCTTTGATATGCTCTATTACAGAATCAATACAAGGAAGTTTTAAGTTCCAGAGCTTATCATTCCTGCTTCTCCATACTGTATAGACTCCTGCTGCCAGAGTTGCCAAAATCACTCCTCTTGAAAACAGAACCTGGGAAACCAATTTGTAACCAAGGTAGTAGTTGCTGTAAATCCACTTTCTTGGAGGTGCAGCCAATCCAATGCATAATCCCCTGTAGAATTCGTGAACCATATAGGCAATTAAAGAACAAGTGAGCTTGGTTTTCTGTTGCAGCCCCACAAAAAATACAACAATCATCATTAGTAATGCCAATTCTTTTCAATTTTTGAATTTTTTTGCAACCTATCATGCATAGCTAGCCAGAGTATGAAAGTATGCGTAGGAACAGCATGTTTGTTCCACACTGCATCAGTCCAAGGGACTTTGTTTTTATCACCAAGCAGCCACACATAACCTTTCTTAATGGAATATCCAGCACTTAACCTATCCAAAGACAAAAACCCATGTTTCATCATGTCTTTAATTTTGCAGACCTGCTTTCCAAGCCCAACTGGCTTGAGGTGGAGGATGATAGTCCCACCATGGTTTGTCGTTGATGTGTACACTGTGCACCCAACGCACCCCACAGGTTATCTTTCTTTGTTGCAATGCTCCAAACATACTTGTCAACAACAGCATAATTCCCAACAATGGGTTCCTAAGACCCAAACCTCCAGCTTTTTTTGATTGACAAATAGCTTCCCAAGAGATGTAACCAGGCTTTCCACTGCATCCATGCCAAAGGAAAGATTTACAAATTGAAGAGATWTTCTGAATAACTTTCTTTGGCAATAAAAAAATCTGTACCCAATAAACTTGAATGCTCAGCAAAACAAAATTTACAAGTTGCAAACGTCTTGCAAAGGACAGATTTCGAGTGCTCCAAAGTCCAAATACATATTCTTCGTGCCATTTTATCTACCAAAGCTCCACACTCATATGCCTTGATTTTATAAGCACAGATGGGTACTCCCAAATATTTCATAGGTAAGCTTCCAACCCTGAATCCAGATTGTTGAACTAAATGTTGCAGTTGTGAGCTGGCTTGACCACAAGTGTAAATCTCAGTTTTACTGGTGTTGGCCGCCAAACCAGTGTACTTGGAAAAAAGAGTTAAAGCTTGCAGCAATAATTTTACAGAAGCATAATCTCCATGTGAGAACACCATTAAGTCGTCYGCGAACTATGTTGCACGGGGACGCCTTCCTGCCGGCGTCCCCCGTCCCCGGTACAAAACGGGTACCGGTAYGGCTCGGGGACGGCTTGGGGACGGCCCCGGTACGCGTTGACTTGACGGGGACGTGTTGACCAATTTGGGGACGTTTCGGGGACGCGCGTGAGCCTCAACACCATCCCCAATGGTATTTTCGACCAAAAAATAAAAAATTAAATACTTACCTTATCATTTAAGGGGCTTGTCGGCAACCCAATATTCTCAATTAGAAATACAAACATGAAACAAATTAGGGTTTTCAAATTCTCTCTTTGTTGCTCGTTGAACTACGGYGAYGRCGGAGGTGGTAGGTTGACGGCAATAAGGCGGTGGTGGCGATACGGCGCGTCGCACCATCTTCTCTGTTGTCTTCTTTTCCAGCCAACCTTCGTTGTTTTGTTCTTCCAGGTTTTTAAAATTCTATTTTCTTTTTTTTTTCTATTTTGTTTTAATAAGGTCAGTTATTCTCCCTATGATACGAAGTACTGTATATTGCTTTGGTTTTTACTACTTTGTTTTATTTTGTTTTTTAATTCTTTCTAAGTTTTGAAGTTGTGAACCTGCGAGGCATTGGTTGTGTTTTTGTGATTTTTTTTTTTAGGGGATTGTGAATTGACTTTAATTTTGAATTTCAATATTTGAGATAAATTATATGTTATTGGGTTGTTGTAATGTTGTGAATTGTGGCTGAATTTTGTCAATTGTAATTAATTTTATTTTGTTACATTAATTTTATTTTTTCAAACCAAATTTATAAAATACCAAACCAAATTATAAATACGATTTGGTTTGGTTTGGTGTTCGGTTTTTATCCGAATTACTTTCACCCCTAGTCAAGATCCTGCTAAGGTATTCCATAACCAAGACAAAAAGCAAGGAGGACATAGGGCCCCTGCCTTAGTCCCCTATTCCCAGCAAAAAATCCATGCAAACCTCCGTTAAACTTCAAAGAAAATCTTGGTGAGGAGACACTCCATAATAATGTCCGAGAAATAGCTAGGGATATTGAGCTCCTGAAGAAGATTCCTTAGAAAGGACCAATCCATGGAATCGTAAGCTTTCCTTAGATCAATTTTGATCATACAGCCATCCACTTTAGAGCTAGGCCTGTAGGCTGTAGCATCTCATAAGGTCTTGGCACACTAGCACACTGTCAACAATATGTCTAAGGTTTTGACTCACAAGCTTAGGCAGCACCAAAATTGTGTTCAGCACAAATGAGCTTGGTTATGCATTTGTAGATAACACTGCAACATGCAATGGGCCTGTAATCCCCTACATTGCGAGGGCACTTGACTTTTGGAACTGTAATCCCCTACAGTACAGTTACATTCACTTCTTTCGACAATTTGCCATGGTTGAAAAAATCTTGAATAGCCTGTGAGAAAGTTGTTGAACACTTGTCTGCAATGCAATGCAATGCACTTTGTTATAGTTGAAGTGTTTTGTTGCTTTATGAAGTCTGATGGTGTATAGGAGAAATTTCAGAATTATTTTAAGGATATTCTCATTGGTAGCCCTAAGCTCTTCCAAACTTCCAACTGTTGAAACGAAGACAAAACTTAATAATTTATCAGCTATTATATCTCTGAAAAGTCGAAAACTAAGTTTAGAGATTTTCTGAAATCTTCTAAGATGTTAACTGGTAAAAGCATGGGAATTAATTGAATATATTTACCAAAACTTGATCACTTTTTTATAAGATGTGTGTAGAAATAGGCTACTTACGTTAATAAAGCATTGGAATCATTTGTGAGGTAACTGTATGATTTTCCAAGGTAAAAGAGCCCTGTGATCAATTAGGAATTTATTAAATGACCCTCTTTTGTTCCTTCTTCCCAAACATGATACTCCTGTTTGATAATGATTTGTGCACTTTTGCCATTTGGTCATTCCATAATGAATAATGATTTGTGCACCGTGGTTATTCCATTTTTGGACATGCTTTTACTATTTTTGGGGTAGACCTATCACTTTCCTTTACTTTTCCCCCATTTACACATTCTCTCTCGAATCTATTTTTACCTTTTAACCATATTCCCATTATAATAGATTTTTCCTAGTTTTACCCCCAAATAGTAAATGCGTAAAATATATAGAAAGGAGGGAGTATCACTGATGTATGTTATGTTGAAAATCTGTTAAGCCCTAACCTTAGTTATTCACTTAGCCCTTTCTCATCTTCATCTTTGTTAATCACTTAACCTTCATTTTGCTGGTGTGTAGCATTCTTTTCATTTTAGCCAAGTTCTTTTTAAATAAAAATTATTTATTTATTTATATATTATTATAATATATACTTCCTCTGTTTCTTTTTAACGGAACTTTGGTTTTGGCATGCTTTTTTAGGAAGAGATTTAAAGGTATAAACGAGAGAATTAGGTAAAATAATTTCGGCACAAACAAGAATGAGGTTATATGTTGCTAGTCTTAAAATTAATTTACTTAACTTTCGTTTACACCATTATATCTCTTCCTTAAAATGCGTGCCAAATTCAAAGTTGCCGTTAAAAAGAAACGGAGGAAGTATGTATATATATAAAAAATTTGGTAGTGAGGGAGGTATAAGGTTAGCCTTGGTTAGAATTATAGTTTTATAAGTAGAAAATTATTGTTCAGATTATCTTTGGCAACAAACATAAGGTTAGAATTAAATGTTAATCCCCCCCCCCCCCCCCCCCACCCCAAAAAGCGGCCTCTACTCGATCATTGCCCCCCCAAAACAAAAAAGAAAAAAAAACTTCTTACTTGGTTTATATACATCTGGCGTATACATGCTATGTAGGAAGTTGCATTTCTTTTATGGAAGGAGTCTTGGGAATTAAGCAAGAATCCTATGGCTAGCAAGGGCACTCCACTTCATGGGCCGCGCATAAAACTTATTGAGAAGGGTCGTGATCTATTTGCTGACACAAAAGAACACACTTTTGAATCAAAAGCTGCTGAAGAGCATGCAAAATTGCTAAGGTATGTCCTTGTGATTAATCGATCTTCTATTGCCTATCTTTGAACATCAAGGGATGCCTCTTTTGCCTGGAGATTGAAATGAACTTGCTAAGTAACTGTCCTATTTATGGAGCTTCTTTAGAATCTTTTAATGGTTGTGTTATGAATTGCAAAATCAAGGCGTGTCTATACTAAGAAAAGGATTTGTTATGACTCCCTCCGTCTCTTTTTATTTGCTACATTTGCTTTTTCACAGTTTTCGGGACACGGGACACGACTTCAAATTACAATATCTTGAGTTGTAAATGTTAAAAAATTATAAAAAATATATTTCTGAAAAGTACACATCGAGACGAATCAAATAAGATTACACATAGCTATGTTTTAATGTAGGTGTATAAAATTAAAGCAAATCAAAGTTTACAAATGAATAGTGCCAAAAATCAGAATGTAGCAATTAGAGGGAGTACCTTTTTATGGCGGTAAGATACAAGTATATTTTGGGGTGTTTGGATTCTATAATTTGAACAATTATAGTGTTTGGATGTCTAAGAATTTCAAATAAAGAATTTGCCCAAATTCTACAACTATCAACTAATAACTCATGAATATAAGGATTTCAAATGACATGGTAAACCATGTTAAATCTATCTTCCCAAACACAACCTTATGTAATTTTTGGATGTGATGATATTAAATTGGAAAATTTGATTTAATAGGTCCTAACTATGGCCTAACTTCATTAATATTATTAAAAAAAACAATTACACCTTACTTTATTAATGGATCCTAACATTAATTTATTTTGTATAGGTCTCAACTATTAACATGATTTACAAGGATAGGGTTGTGACCTCATATAACGTTTAAATTGATGCTAATTGGTGATGTGTGAATTAAAATTGGTGCGAATYGGTGCGCATTAAGAATAACCTTATGTAATCTATCAACAACCACCTTATATATCTATACGATTGTATATCTATAAGATAGTWCAAAATTAAAACAACCGATAAATATAAAAATATTATTATATTTCTAGGATAAAAATATCATTGTATTCCTTAGATATCATTATGTTATATTTCATATGAAGTTTATCAACGACTAAAATTCTAAACAAACTAAGTAACTAAATCTATGTTATATTTATCTATGCTATATTATAAAGCGAACACCCAAATTTGGTCGATAAATTTTGCACCGACCTTTTTGCCCCCAAGGATATCATTAAAAAATTTTAAAAATAAAATAACTAAATATAAAAAAGTAAATAAAAAGAATATATCTTATCAAAAAAATAAAATAATATATTAAATAACTAAATAAAAACGGAAATATCGAACAACTTAATAATATCTAAATTTAAAAACAACAATAAAAAGAATATATCTTATCCAATATTTTTTTTTCAAAATTAAATAATTAAATATAAAAATATTAAAATAAAAATGGAAATATTTAAAAAATTAATAACTTATCTAAAACTCCATCTCACAATTCTTGATATATAGTTGAATGGTTTATGAATATGTAGATATTTTATTACATTTTTAATTATCTTAAAATACTGTGCACGCATACGCGTGCATTTTTTACCTTGTACATTATAAACTATAAGGCAAACACCCAAATTTCGTCGATATCTTTTGTGCTTACATTGTTGCCCTTAAAGATATCATTAAATAAAAATCTCTAACAACCTCATCTAAACAAAATATAATGTAGAAAAAATTATTCTTAAAAATAAAATAGAAAAATGGGTAATTAAAATTAATCAAAAAATCTTATCTAAAAAAAATGTAAAATAACAAAAAATGACTTCTTCCCTAAAATAAACTTTAATTCATTCTAAACAAATCCCAAAAAATATCGATCTTATCAGAGTAAAAAAAATCTTAGGTTTAAGAAACTAAAACAAAAAAAGGATAAGTCTAAAAAATATTTATGATATAATATCAATTCATATTAATGTATGAAAAAAAGTAGAACATTAAAAAAATACTTAGAAAATAAGAAGTAAAATAGAAAAAAAATAATATTCCGTAAAAAATTTAAAAAGTTATGTTAATTCTAAAGATCAAAAGAAAAAACTTATTTATTACCGTACATTGAAACAAAAAATAAAATAGAAATCTTGTCTTAAAAAATAAAAATAATAAAAATTTAAAAAATAACTACACTATGCACGCATTTGCGTGCATTTTTTACCTTGTGTAATAAATGTGTTTTTGAGTAAATTTTTTATATTTATTAGTTTACATCTAACTATAAAAAATATTTACTGTTGAAAATAAAAACTTGTTAAATAATTACAGTTTTAAAATATCAAATTTTGATTTGGTTTAGAGTAATTTCTATTTTATTTAAAAACTGTCCATATGCTCGGGGCTTATCTAGTACATAATAAACTAAAGTTGGGACCTATTTATAAAGTTGAGTCATAGTTAGGACATATGAAATCAATTTTTCCTATTAAATTTTGGGTGGTTCTCGAACTAAAACTTCTAATTGTCTATGGGACTTATTTTAATATATTTTTTTTAGAAAAGAGAGGGTAGCCAAATCRAGAAATGGTTACATCAGTTAGTCTGTCGCTTCCTTTGAATCCCACTTGTGTAGCATTTGTTGAAAATTGTTCCTCCCCCCCTGCTGAATATGAATTATAATTATAAGTTTATAATGACAAAAAATTGTTTGAAAAAACCTTGTGAAAGTGGCATTTTATGAAAAACAACCTCAGGGAAGTTTTACGGCATTTTCTAAGCTCTTTTCGGTATTGATTGCTTATTTTCAATTGAAATGGTGTTGTGACAATGAGAAAATAATAATTATCAACCAATTATTAGCATTACAACTTACAAGACAAGCGTGCAGTTGCAATTATAAGCATTAACCTTATTTGATTACCTGGCAACCTTTTAACACTGATTTCTGTACACTCATGGAATAAGTCAGATCAATCAATCAATCAGATCCTTATTCCCATAAGCGGGGTCGACTAACATGAACCAAAAATGATTATTCCGGACAGTTGTCCACATAAATTTTCCTCCTCCACTCCCTACAATCAAGAGCCTCATTCGCTTGTAGATCCCTTTTAACTCCTTCTCACCAAGTCATTCTCGGTCTCCCTCTACCTCATTTAAAAATACTCTGATCCTAGTTTTCTACTCTTTGCACCGGTGCCTCTTGAGATCTCCGTCTTACATGACCAAACCAATGCAAACGGTTTTCCTTCATCTTACTTGCAATATCTGCAACACCAACTTTCCCATAGATAACTTCATTTCTGATTCTATCTCTCATAGTATTCCCACACATCCATCTCAATTAATGATGGAAAAAACTTGCTGAACGCAGAAAAAGAGCAAGATAAAGGATGACAATAAAAGAGCTCTTTTATTGTCATCTCGCAATAGTTTTTGTTCCTTGTATCCTGTGGGGAACAAGATTATTTATCTTGCTCTTTTATTGTCATCTCGCAATTATCAGCCCTTTATCTCTCATGTTCAGTTGTTTTTGTTCCTTGTATCCTGTGGGGGTGATATTTTCACTTAATGCATAACTGAACAAGATTAAATATAAGCTTTTAGTTTATGAATTTTCTTGTTCATGTGTGTTTAAAATTTAATTTTTCTACCATAATAGAATGCAGCATGAGCTTGAGGTATCCACAAAGCAAGCAATCTTTGTAGATTCAAGCATCAGTGACACGATTCGCACATGCATTGTACTCGGAAATCATCGAGCTGCTTTGAGGGTGAAAAATGAATTCAAGGTATGTAATTTGTTTCTTCTTTTTATAAGCAACAAGATACATGTTCGTTCAATCCTTATTTCTTTTGTCAACGAGTTGCTACTTTGTTTAAATTGTCTACTTGACATTGCCACTCTTTTCCAGGTTTCTGAGAAAAGATGGTATTGGCTTAAGGTGTTTGCACTTGCTACAATAAGAGATTGGGATACTCTGGAAAAGTTCTCAAAAGAGAAGAAACCACCAATTGGTAGGCGTTTTAGTTTTAGTTTTACTATTGTGTTTTAATGTGTATAATATTCTATGTTGCAAGTCTAAAAACTTTTGGTGACTAAACCTATTGTCACTGGTTCTTTATTATTATTATTACTATTATAATTGGTAAATAAAGAAATTCATTACCAAAAGATGTGTATAAGAGACAGATTATTACTATTATAATTGGTAAATAAAGAAATTCATTACCAAAAGTAAAAGAGTACAAGGGAACACAAGGGGAGAAGAGCCCCAAGGAACCCCACGACAAAACCAACAAAAGTCAAAGAGAGCCAATTAAAAAGCAAAAGGACCATTAAGCTAAAAAACACAACAAAACCCAAGGGAGAGACAAAGACTCAAAACAACCCAAAATACATAAAGTTAAATAAGGACTAAAAGCTAAGGGAGCATCATCCAAAGATTCCTCATTCATGTCCATCATGGCCAAGAAAGAACATTAAGTGTTGCTGATTTCCTCTTGTTCTAAAAGCTTCTCAATTTATCCTAAAATGTCTTTGGTTTAAAAGAAATATTAGGTGGAGGAGGTCTCCCTTTGTTCCTAAAAGATTGCAGTTTGTGAGATTAGAGTTTTAGAATGAGAAAAAAAAAAAAAAAAAAGAGGGACCCAAATGGAGATTTTTTGTGAGTAAAAAAGTGGTGGTCCCTCATACCATTTATAGAAAAGTTGCAATCTTTTTTAGAGTATTGGGACATCCCAAAAAAGCAATCTTTTGGGATGAAGGGTGTAACACTACAGCAGAAAATATTAATGCTAAAAGGTTTTTATTATGGAATTACTTGTAATTTGAATAGAAGGGTGTATACTAAAATTGTCTATTATGGTACCCCTATGTTTTCTTAGGCTAGTAATCAACGCATCACTCATCACAATTAGTTGCCACTATTTTTACTCTCTCTTTGGCTTTTGGCCAAGTCTTTAAAAGTGCTTTTTTGTTATGTGTGAGCTGACCTTTAGGTTGATGTGAGATGTSATTAATATAGAGCTCTATGTAGGTGCTTAAGTGCTGTAGGTATAAGTCTATTTGATGTATAAGTCTGWTTGATGTTAAATGTTGTGATTTGCCATGTAATCTAYTCCCTCCTTTTTTATTTTGTTGTTCCATACACTTTTGACACAGTATTTAAGAGTTTGGTAAGTTAGATAAAAAAGTTTAGTAAGTTAAATTAAATAGGGAAATTTCCTCAGGTTTGTGGTTTGGCCTAATAGCTCTTATACACCTGAGGTTTCAGGAACGGATCAGGGAACCCTGAGGTCAGGGTATAATAGCTCACGTAACCCTACCGTTACTTTTTTCGTTAAAAAACACTAACGCCGTTATTTTTCCATCCATTTAACATTAAAACTAACTAATTAACCTAATAAACACCTAAACCTAACTAATTAAACCCTTACATAATTGAAATTAATTAACATCCTAATTTTCATTATTAATAAATTAAACTTAGTTATTACCCTATCAATTCATCTTCAACCATTTCATCAACATCAATTCATCAAAAATCATCAATTCACCTTACCATCTTCAATTTGATCAATCTCATCATCAAGTCACCATCTTCACCATCGCCACTACTGGCCACCCTCGAACAGTCGAACCCTTACCCACCACAGAACCCAGCTCATGCAGACCACCGCCACCCACCTCTTCGTAACCATTCGAAGGCACCCACAACACCACCAGCAGCCCACAACAACGACCACAACACCACCACCAACAACCCATTCGAGCCACAACAASAACACCAACATTAACACGCACCACCCCCTCRACATAGCAATGCAACCCAAATTTAGTACCAAAATTTCCCAAATTTCGAACACAAATTCCCAGATCTTCGCGAATTGTTTGAACCCAAATTTTCGAATGTTTACTTCGCGAATTGAGGTCAGATCTGTGCTGCTGCTCGACTTGGTGCCTTGTTGCTGCTTCTCGACATCTATGTGCGATGGGGGTGTTCAAAATGAAGGCAAAGGGTGTTGGGGGAGGCGAAGGGGGTTTGGGGTGGAGGAGATTAGAGGAGAGAGAAAGCTGTGAGGATGGCGGTTGGGGTGCCATGAAAGAGGAAGATGAATAAGCTCGAAGGAGGAAGGGGGAAGGAGGTAGGTGTTAATGGAGGAGATGATATCCATTGAATGATTGAATTGGGAGAGGGGGGAGGGGGGGGGAATTTCATGGGTTTAATGGAGGAGGAACGAAGGATGAAGGGGGAAGGAGGAAGGAGGTAGGTGTTTTTTTTTTATTATAGTTGGGTTTTGGTGTTAATTAAATTCATTAAGTAGTTTTAATGTTAAATGGACGGAAAAGTAACAACGTTAGTGGTTTTTAACGGAAAAAGTAACTGTAGGGTTACGTGAGCTATTATACCTTGACCTCAGATCCGTTCCTGAAACCTCAGGTGTATAAGAGCTATTAGGCCAAACCTCAGAGTTACTCGATGAAATTTCCCAATTAAATAATTAATGTGTGCATGCAAAATTTTAGGCAAATATAATTAGGCAGTTTTTTTAAAGTGAATTGTGTTTGGGATTCTATTGTTATGGAMTGAGAAGCTTTGTTTGATGATATAGATTGGGTGGGGTAATGAATCTTGAATTTAGGAAAGAGTAATTCGTTTAATGTTCGGTGAAATAAGAAATGTAAAAAGTAAAAAAGTTATTTTAAAATAACTTTGGAACATCTAACTAAAAACATCCTAGAAGGGAAAGTGGAACAACTAATAAAAAAACAGAGGCAGTATTAGCTTTTCCTCCCGGTGGTTTGTTTTAGAAGGATTTTCATTTAGTTTTCTTTGTAGTTACTTCATTCCATAAATATGTCATTCTTGTTCCCTGTTTTTTAGAGACTAATTACTTTTGCTTTTGTTTGTCTTTTCATATACTTGTAATTTTCTTTGTGTGTACATTGACTGTTTGTCCTTCCCAAAATCTATTTCTTAATAATTAATAGATCACTTTTTGAATTCAGGATTCTGGAAAATCCTTCATAAACCCTTTGCTAGAGCTATACTTGCACCATTAAAACTATAAAGCCATTCTAGCGATTAATCAATCAATCAAAGCCTTAATCCCATTCTTGCCATTCTTGCGATTAAGGTGCAACTTTTAACTTTACTTTGGCATTGTGCTTGCACCATTCAGGATATAAACCATTCGTCGAGGCTTGCATCGATGCGGATGAGAAGGGTGAAGCTTTGAAATATATTCCAAAACTAATTGATCCTCGAGAACGAGCTGAGGTAATTAAATAGTATCTTTTAATTCTTACGTACTCCATTCTGATTCCCACCCTCTCAAGAGTCTCAACTCTCATTTCCCTGAAAATTCTGAAGTTGGCATGCGTATTTTTAACTATATTTTCAATCTTGTCCTTTGGTCATCAGGCATATGCTCAAATTGGAATGGCAAAGGAAGCTGCAGATGCTGCTTCTCAGGCAAAAGATAGTGAGCTGCTTGGTCGGTTAAGAATGAGTTTTTCACAAAATACTGCAGCTACATCAATTTTTGACACTATTCGCGAGCGGTTGGGTGTTTCATGATTGTCCCGTTGCATTGTTTTTAACTTATCTAAATTAGTGGGTCTTTGTTCATTAGCGGAAGTGTTTTTCAATCTTCGGGTGAGAGAGGGTGAGAGAGGGCAGGGATTGGGCGTGTGAGTAAAAGATGGATGGAGGAAGAGGATACAATGTATTTTAAGTGTATAATTTTTTTTCCCCTCAAAAACAATATGCATTGTTAGTGTGGCTATTATCTCGAAGTCTTGTGAAAAATATTTATCAAATTATATAAGACTAGTGGCACATGTGGACGTCGTGTTTTACGTAATATTTTAAAAGTATTGTCGTTAGTAGATGTATTTAATAGGTTTGTATGGTTGTGTAACGGAGCATTTACTCTCTAATTGTTTGAGAACAAATGGGAGTTACCCCAAATCGTGTCCTATCATAAGCAAATTGTTCAAAGGCCTTCACAATAACAATGCAGCATTGCTTTATTTTAATCAAAAACCATGGCTACACTAACGAGTACTTCCAACTCATATTTATAAAATTGCATGTGTATGTCTAGAATAAAGAACTAATGCACAAGCAAGATTGATCTGTTCTCAAAGATAAAAGGAGGCCTTAAAAGCTTGTTGATAACCTTATTAGCATTTAAATATGTTCTCAAATGACCTAATCGAAAAGATCCATACATGTACTATCATCTGCACAGCAAGGCATAGCCATATGAGGAAATACTTAACAATATTTTTTTTTTTTTTTTTTTACAATGAGTAAGAAGGGGGGGTTAATCCCTCATACGTTTACAACCTAAATCACTAGGAATTCTAGATAAGACAGAAAAACAATGGAAATAGTTTAGTAGCTTTCGGGTAGCATATCTCAGCGAGTCGTTGCGATCTCCGTCATGATCTGAAGTAAGATGGGAGGTATAGTTTCTATCCCGTACGGACAAGTTAATATGAAGTAGACCTYGTTATAGGAGATCCTTGAGTATGGTGTGGAGTCCTTTGGTGATTGCGTGGTGACGGTGAATGGCCTTGATCTCAGAGCGTTGTTCCACTTGGCCTCCTATGGAGCTTTGAATTTTGTAGATCCCTGGGCTTGCTTGTTTAACCTCTATTTGATGCTGGTTATAGAGTCATTGCATTCATTTCCTATCAGGGCTATCTTACCTTTGTTGTGTATACAATCCCGGTTTTTGCTCTGAGTACCCTTCCCCTTGTGTGTACCTGCTTCTGGGWGGCTGCACCTGTTCGTGATTCTATCAAGAATGTTATGTGGGTTTGGTGGTCTTTCCTTAAAGAGGATGTTGTTTCTTTCTTGCCAGAGTTCCTAGAGTGTGGCAAGAAACTTTAGTGTGCTGCTTTGTTCGCTTTTTCTGTCTTCTCGAAGTAATTTAACCAGTTGGTGATCCATTGTGGATCGGGACGTTTCTAGTATTCTCAGCATTTATGCCTARGGGCCCATTTTCCAAATCCTTTTTGAGATCTCGCAGTCGCGGAAGAGATGTTCCAAAGTTTCGAGGGTATCAGTGCTATTGGTATTGGAGCATAGGGGGCAGTTGTGAGATTCACCTATATTTCTTTTCTGAAGTTCTGCGCCCACGGCCATTGCATCTTTTGAGAGCTTCCATAAGAAAATTTTCATATCAGCGCTCGTATTCACTTTCTAGGGGAATTTGTGTGTTCCTCSCATTTGTCTCTTTTTACTGGAGTGGTTCCCAGTTGCTTCCGTATTCCATAAAAATTCATAGCTCTGTTTAACATTGTAGTTGCCATGTTTACTGTGCTACCAAACCAAGTTGTTCTCCATATCCCTGTTCAAGGGTTCCATAGAAATCATCGAGTTAACGCTTTCTTCGTGGAAGATGTTTTTGAGTTGGTCTTTATCCCAACCCTCCTCAAGTTGTAAGAGGGCAATCTTCCCTGTTTTGAGGATATTCAGGAGGTGTTCATTTTTTAGGTCCTGGTGTAGGGTTGGGGGCTGCCCCAAAGCCAAGGATCTCCAATTCGGGCTTTGTTCCCATTGTCAATTGACCAGCTGCACCTTATTCTGAGTTTGAGGAGGCTGGATTTGATGCCATTCCAGCCCCAGGATCTCGTCTTCTTTTCCCATGAGTCGGTGAATAGGGTATCACCCCTGATCTTGTTTTTGTCCTGATAGAGCTTGCTGATTATGGAGTTTGGTTAGGTGATGATTTTCCAGGCCTGCTTCATGAGTAGGGTTGTGTTAAGCTTAAGAATATCTTGGATGCCCAGACCTCCTTTACTCTTTGGAGAGGTTATCTGTTTCCAACTTCTCCGGTGTAAAACAGCGGACTTCTTTGTTCCTGCTCACCAGAATGTGGCCATAATTTTGTTGATTTGCTTACCGATACTTCTGGGTATTTTGAACACCGAAAGTACGTGATTGCTCATGGAGGATAGGACGGATTTGATAAGAGTCAATCTACCTGCTGAGGAGAGGAAGATGGAGTTCCAACTGTCCAGTCTATCTTGGACTTTCTTAATTAACCCTCTGAAAATCTCCTTTTAGTCGACCCGAAATCTGTGGGGATTCCAAGGTAGGTTTGAAGCAACGAGTCAAGGGGCATTTCCAACTGTGTTGTTAAGAAATCCTCAGTGTCCTAGTCGCAGAGTGGGTTAACCATAACCACACACTTGTCTTTATTTATCATCTCTCCCGAGGCTGAGCAAAATAGCTCCAGAGTGCTGTTGAAAAAGGAAACTGCGTCTTTGGTGTAGTTGAAGAAGAAGGCGGCATCGTCAGCAAAGAAGAGATGGGAGACAGGGGTTGTGTTTCTTGCCACCTAGATGCCTCTGAATCCCTGTTGATTACCTTGTTTGATCAACCCATCAAGTGCTTCCATGCACAAGATAAATAGATAAGGCGATAGTGGGTCACCTTGCCGGAGGCCTCATTGCGGTGTGAAGGGTGTTAGTGGTTTTCCATTAAAAACGACATTGTAGGAGACTGTCTTTACACAACTCATTGTGAGAGAGATGAACTTGGGTGGGAAACCCATCTTTGCCATGCARGCTTCCAGGAAGTCCCAACAAATCCTTTTGTAGGCCTTACTCATATCATGTTTTTACAACCACCTTCACATTCTTCCTGTTTTTAGAAGTGTGAATGTTCTCAAGCAGTTCGTGAGCAATGAGGATGCTGTCACCTATCTGTCGCCCCAGGATAAAAGCGTTTYGGTTTAGGCTGACAAGGGTGTCGATCACTTTTCGAATCCTATTTGTGACACACTTGGTGACAATTTTGTAGGATACATTGCAGAGACTGAATGGTCGGAAGTGGTTCATGTTTTCAAGGTTGTCCCTCTTTGGGATGAGGGCTATGTTGGTTTTATTGCATTCCTTTAGTATATATCCCGAGTTTAGGCTCGAGAGAACACCATTCAATATGTCAGCCTTAAACTTCTTCCAGTTTTTTTGGTAGAACCCCGCTGGGACCCCATCAGCCCTGGGGCTTTCCAAGGTCCCATAGAGAAGAGAGCCTTACTTACCTCTTTCTTAGTGAATGGTTTCCCTATTTCCTGAATTTGATCCTCCGAAAGTCTRTTGCAGATACCCGATAAACCCTGTTCAATAACTTGTTCTCGAACTACTCCCTGGTTTTTAGGGTCTGTAGGATTGAAGAAGTTCWGAAAGTGATCCATCGCTATTCTGCCCAGAACTTCCATGCTAGTGGTCCACTCATCATTTGAGTCTCTTAAGGCTACAATCTTATTCCTATGGGCTCGTCCTTTGACCCATTTGAAGAAATCCCGAGAGCAAGTAATCCCTTCAATATCCCATTTGAGCTTTGCTTGTTGTTTCCAGTATAGTGCTTTAGCTCTTGCAAACTCCTTGCCCTGTTCTTTAACTTCAATCCAGTTCTTGTCGTCCCCGGTTGAAATTTAGGTTTCTAGGCCGTCGGTGAATTTACTTTCAAGATCACTCCACTTACCATGCCACTCGTTTTTCTTTTTCATCAGGGCCCAATCTTTGCAGGTTTCTCTTGCCAAGCAGGTTTTCTTCTGGAAACGAAACGTAGGGGAGCCTTGAATTGATTGGTTCTAGCTGGTTAACATATTGGATTCACATTCCTGAAACTCAAGGAACCACATCGGTATTTTAAATGGTTTGCTCACTCTTGTTGGTTGTTTTTGGGTATAGAGGATAATGGGGGAATGGTCAGACGTAGTGATAGGTTTATTTTGGATAAAKGAATCAGGGAACAAGTCAAGCCAAGAGGCCGAAGCAAGCATAACCTTTATCGAGGCGTTCCAAGATTCTCTCATCATCCTTGCGCCCATTATATCCCAAGTAAAATGAGGGCCTTCGAAAGGTATATCAAAGAGAGAGTGAGAGGTTTTCCAATTTGTAAAGGAGGAAAGTACTTAGCAATAGAGTATTGATCGAATTTGATAAAGATCAATGCAAGCAACTAGAATTTCATTTCCTAGAAATAGATGTACAACACAAATTGTAATTCATACGCTAAACAAAAAAAAAAAGATAAGAAAACACACTTCATTTTTCACTAAGTTATTTCATTGAGCACCTTGCAAACAACCATATCAAATCATGTTCTGCTTTCTCATATTCTCCATCTTTCAATCCCCCCAACAATCCAACATCCCCACTTTTAAATCAATCACACTAGTTTCTTGGCCCGCCGATAAACTTTTTAGTAATGTAATTATAATACTCGATTTTTGATAATCAATGAGAATAGATGCTACAGTGTATAGTTGTACATATTATTTGAAATATTTCGTACGAAATATAAAATTTAACATAAGGAATCAATGACAAACTTCTAATAATATTTCTAAATAATAGATTAAAAAGTTCTCTTAAATGAATAAAATCGAAGTATACACAAATTAAAAGGCGAATAATTTGACCATTGCTTAAGCGATTTCAAACTTATTTTCTTTTCACATGAACATTAATATATACCACTATTAAGTTATTGTTTATGTGAGAGAAAAGAAAARGTTTTAATTTTATTTGGTCATGGGCTTTATAAGTTCAACATTTAGTATAAGTGTACAACATATTTGACTAAATTCACATCCTCAAATTAAACATGTAGAAAATCCTCTAATGCGCTCCATATGTATATATATACTGGTATTTTGTGCACACGATGCGTGCATAAGTACATTTTATAATGCATTTAATAAAATAAAATATATTCATCATAGACAGCTGTTTAAAAGACATACGGAGTTATGATACCGATGATCGAAGCATTGACTTGGTAATCAAGATAAAAAAGTTTATGCACAATAAAAATCTCTATTTTCAATTTATAATATTTATAGCCGTCGTGACTAGGGGCGAGAATTGGCYTGACCTGTTCGTGAACAGTTCGGGCTCGGCTCGGTCAAAGCTCGGTTCGTTGAAGTTCGAGCTCGGCTTGATAGCTTAACGAACCAAACTGAACTAGAGTAGGCTCGGCTCGAAAGCTCGTGAACAGGCTCGTTAAGCTTTTTAACAATAATTAATTTTTATTTAAAAAAATATTTTTATAATTTAATATTTTTAAAATTTTAAATATAGGTTTAGTACTATAATTTTAGTACCAACATTTAAATTTTAAAAAATACAATTAAAGGGCAAAATAGGAAAATACAACTAAACAAAAAAAAGGGTATTTGAATTAAGAAAAAAAAAGGGGATTCGATCTTCATTCATAGCTTCACAAATCACGAGAATCACAAATTCACGACCCTTCACCTACTTTGCTTGCTAGCTGTAATGTTATAATCTAAATTTTAAAAAAACAAGTGGCTCTTATACTCCTCACTCAGTCACGCAAGACAACATTCACTCTTTCACTCGCCATTCACCAACAAAACCCTRAACCCTAAACACAACCTCACTCGCGGCGGCTCGCAGATCAACAAAGGACGGCGTCTCTCAGATCAGCGAAGGACGACGGCTTATGGCGGATGGATCTCTCCCTATAGGTTAGTTGTTTTTCTTGAAGTAGTTTATGTTTTTCGTTTTTTGTGTATGATTTTAGACTGTTTTAATGTTGGTTATACTGCTGCTTTTAATCAATTTTTTATGTATGTTTTAGATCTGTTTTAATGCTTTTTTTATTAATGTTTTTATTCTGATTTTTATGTTTTAATATGTTTTCTTAAACTGTGTTGTTTTTGTTGTTTATGTGCTATAATCAGTTTCTTATTTGCTAGATATGTTGTTTACTCACTTTTCTTTTTTCTTTTTATTTTGTTTTTAGGAACCACAATCCAAGGTGATTTGGCGTCCAACAAATTAAAATTAAAATTGGTTGAATATTAGTTTGTTTATTTTATGAAACTTTGTTGTAGTTGGTTATGAAATTTGGAATTTTGTTGTAATTGATTATGGTATTTGGAACTTTGTAATGATTTCTTGTTAGTTTGATGTTTTTGTTACTTTGAAGTTTAATGATCCTACAAACGAGCCTTTAAACGAGTCGAGCTATCGAGCCGAGCTCGAGCCTTCTAATTTCTTAACGAACTCGAGCCGAGCTCAAGTTCTCTAGGCTCGTCGAGCTTACGAGCCGAGCCCTACCAAATCCTTAACGAGCCGAGCCGAGCCCAAGGGGGTTCGGTCTCGATTCGTGGGATAATCAACCCTACTCGTGACTCATTAAGAGAAAACAAAAACAAAAAAAGATGATGTAAACATACATATAGTAGAAAGAGATTGTGTTCTTGTGTTTTTTATATAGTCTATTGCAAAAATAATTATTTTAACAATTTTATTACAATTAGTGAATAGATTTATTATTTAATTATGTATGGATTTATTGACTTATAAATGACATCATTATAAAGAGTGTCTATTTTCATTGTATTGTACATTGATTAATTGATCTATACATGCTAATGATTTAAATTTTACAATTTTCACTAAATTAATGTAATTGACATTGATATTTTAGTTCACTAATTATGATTTGACAAATTAATGCAAAAATGGATTGATTGAAATTTTTATATCTTAATTTCCTTTGTTAATAATTTACTCAAATTTACATAGATTTATATTTCCCGATATAGACTTATGTGGAATGTTGTTTGAGTTGTTATTTCCCCCTTCTTTCAATCAAATATGTGATTGCAATTAAAATTATACAATGGTTTAGSTTTGTTCAATTCATCATTAGTTTTATAAATCATTTTATCATTATGTCCTTTCATCATTAGTTTATCATTTTATTAATTTAGAGTAAGTTTCAATTTTTGTGGGATGGTACTATTAATTCTTAAAAGCCAGCTTCTATAGCTTGGGAATTTGTGTGTAGAAAGAAGAAGCATGGTGGTTTGGGCTTCAAAAATAGCTTCCTTTGGAATTAGGCCCTCCTAGGCAAGCTAATTTGGCAATTGGCCTCAAAAGTTGACAACTTGTGCGGTCATTGGATTGAGAATGTGTATATCAAGGGTAAGGATTGACAAATTTATAATGCTATTTCCTTTGTAAGCTGGAATTGGAGACAAATTTGTCATATAAGGGATATTTTCAAGTAGGGTTATCTTGGAGACAAATGGAGGAATGCTAGAGTCTAAACTACTACTGAAGGACATAATTGGTTAACTCAAGAGTATGAAGCTGTGTCTTGGGATAACTAGGCATGAAATAGACTTACTATCCCTAAATACAGGTTCATTTAATTTTCTGGTTCATGACCTGAGGGAGGCTGAAAATGGCAATCTCAGTAGATAGCAGTTGCAATGTATGTCAGCAAGATGTTGAGTCAATAGACCATTTGTTTTTCAAGTGTCAGTACAGTCAAAGATGCATTATTCACTTAATGGCTCAATTTCAAGTGACAAGAGATTTTAATTAGCTCAATTCAGAGATGTTCTGAATGGTTGCAACATCCTATGGGAAGCAAATTTAGAAGAAAAGGGATTCAAAGTTGTGTTGCTGCAATGCATGGTGTATAGCATTTGGCAGAAAAAAATCTTGTAATCTGGCATCATTCTATGTTGAGTCCCGTAAAACTTATAGATAATATCAAATATTGACAGGCTTATCTCATACCTATCAAAGATAACCTAATAGCACCAACTAACATAGCTAGCAATAATAGGTTCGAACCACGAAGAAGCAACAGGTATCGATTAATTGAATAAAAGCATCGAAACTAGTAGAGGGCCTTTGATTTGTGTTTGTATTAATCTAAGACTAACAAGAACGATTAATTAAAGAGATAAAACTATATGAAGACTGAATCTAAGGTTATGGTTCACTATAGCAATAATTAGCAACAATTGGGCATCCACAATTCGTAACAAGGTATAATCAAAATAGTGTCAAAGTTCTCTGGAATCAAATGAACCATAGAACTACTCCTAACCGTATCTCTCGATCTAGGATAGTCTCGTTCTACCTGTTGACGTATATCTTGTGCTAAGTCTCAATCGTTAGATCTAGAGACTCGTGAGTAATCAGATTAAGCAATTAAGTAGGGCCCTACAAAATTGATTAATATGAAGAACAATCTAATAGGAATTTGATTAATTGCCAAGTCAAGAATTGCATCAAACCAAAATTACGCTAATCATATTGCTCTAGATCGCCAATCGCCCTACAAATTATACTACTCACAGATAATTGAATTGAACCTAACAATAGCGATTGGGGAAAACATGATTGAAGGCATAAATAAATTAAAAGCAATAATAAAAGAGAATAKAAATTGAATAATTACCAAAAGTATGCTAAGAATTGAAGAACGAATGATTTCCTTTATTAAATTGCAAAATTGTACCAAAACTAGCCAACTGGGTTTTTGAGAGAGAATACGTAATTTAATTCTAAAACAATATCCAAAAAAAGGTCCTTTACAAATTAGGAATTCACTCTTTAAATACTCTGGAATTTCTAAATAAATCAGCTTATTAAATTACAAACATAACCTTGCATTTAAAAGCCAAGAGAACCAAATAGAACCGGCCTGATTTCGACCTCAAACCGATCTGTTTAGGTGAACCGATCGGTTTAGACCTTCTGAACCGATTGGTTCAAACTAAACCGATCGGTTTGGCCCCCTTTCGCTCCACTTCGCTTCTTTCCGCTCCAATCCACGCTCGATGCCGCTTCCTTACAGCTTTGTAGTGCTCTCAAATGTTCCAAAATCGATCAAAAGCTATGATTAGATCCTTAAATTGATCAAAACACTAAACGAACGATCTTWGTAGCAAAGAGGGCCTTTAGAAGTCTAAAATTATGCAAAACGACAAGAGAATGAGACGGAAAACCATATATTTAAACAATACATCAAACTCCCTCAAGTCAAAGTCTTGATTGTGCTCAAGCAAGCTCATCTAGATTCTCAATTTAAACATGCCTCACCCCATAAAAACAACATCGTAACTATGCTCGTGAGCAATCCTCGACCAAAGATTCCAAGTAGCCCAATGCCTATCCAAGATTATGAACCATCAACAACATAAGTAGCCATCAAGTACAAGGCGAATAGGAATCAAGGAAGGACTTCTCACTAGTGGCACTCCTCTCTTTGTGTGGTGGGTTAAAAATGAACCCATTCGCTCACCATCCCACATGTGCATAAAATGTGCACATGAATCGACTTTTGTATCCTAGCACTAGAGGCACGCACCCTCCCATTTGATGGTATCTGATGTATTGATTTATTGCATGGTTTTCCCCCTCATTCTCTTGTCATTTTAGATGATTTTGGCCTCCTAAAGGCCTTGTTGCTACTAATATTGTGMGTTTAGTGTTTTGATTAGTTTCAGGATCTTTTCAATGCTTTTGGATCAATTTTGGGCTGATTAGAAGTCACTACGGAGCTTTGAGAGGAGTAGCGAGGATCTAGGAGGGGAGCTATGGACATATGCTCACTTTTTTGGTCCATAAGACAGTTGTATGTCGGATTAGTGTGATTCAAGTTGCAATTGGAATCTAGACTTCAAAATCTTCGATTTATAGGTCATATGCCTAATTTGGACAACCAGAGCTCGAGATCGTGGCTTCGGAAGATAGCCCAGCGAGTCTGCCGCGTATAGACCTCAAAACCGATCGTTTGATTAACCGATCGGTTCAGGTCGTCTTTGCCGATTTAATTATTCTCTTTTAGGCTGATTTATTGAGGGATATGGATAGTCTTTTGAGAGGCTCATTTAATTTGAAAATAGCAAGAGTATTTAAGGGGAGAAATCCTAATTTGTAATTTATCTTTATTCTATCATAATTTTATAGAGAAAAACTCAATTACGTATTGTGAAAAGCAGAACCCTAGTTTATCATTCATCATTCAAATTCAATAAAAGTTCAATCATTCATCAATTCCAATTGCTTCTTGGTAATTATTCATCTCTTAATCTTTCTTATTATTGCTTTTAATTGATTTATGCTTTTGATAATGTTTTTCTCAATTGCTTTTATTATGTTATTTAATTATGCTTGAGTAAGTTTCCTTCCTAGGGCATTGGGGATCTATAACAATATAATTAGCATGTTTTGGTTTGATTCAATTCATAACTTTGGCAATTTATTGATTCCTATTTGATTGTTCTCATGTTATACAATTAGGTAGTCGCACGACTTAATACATAATTAGATAGTACGAGTTTCTAGATCTAGCGATTGAACTTAACAGACTACCGCAAAGGTAGAACGAGACTTCCTAGTTCGAGAGATACGTTAGGAGTAGTTTCTATGTTCATTCGATTCGAGAGAACTTTGATCCTGTTCGTTTGTGCCTTATTGTGAATTGTTGACACCAATTATTGTTATTGTTGTTATAGTAACCATAGCCCTAGACTTTAGTTTATAATAATTTTTTTTTTTAGTTCATTGCTTCATTAGTATAGTCAATATAATCAATCAAGACTCTTTACTAATCTAGATGCTTTTAATTGTAGTTAATAATTAATTGTTGCTTCTTGTGGATCGACCCTGTTACCACTAGCTACATTAGTTAGTTTTAATAGGTTATTTTTGATAGGTACGCGACAAGCCTGTCAAATTTGGCGCCGTTGCCGGGGAAGCAGCAATATTAATTGTTAATTATTTGAGTCTAGATTAATTTTTTATTTTTTATTTTGTACATATGACTAATTTTAGCATGCTTCAAATTTCTGTAATAGCTTTATTTTACTACTCAATTTGAGGATGAAGTGTTTTGGCGATATATTGATAGACTTTGGGATTTCATTGGTCCACACATTCGTCTAGCGAAATGGACTTATGTTTCGCAATATATGGGGGTGCGACACGAATGACACAACTGGAAATAGAATTATAGTGTAATTATATTGAACGCTTAACGATAAAAGAAGGTTTGAATGTGATGATGCAATATGCTAGAGAGACCTATGAGAAGAGATGATCATATGTTGAGCCGACTCTAGCAAATTACTCTACACATAGTATCTACAATGATATTCTGAATCTTCTTATTGTTTAATTGCTACACTTATGATCATGATGTATCCCTTTGTCCTACAATGGTTCGTATATGCATGCTTATAACTCTTCTCCTCAATTTGATATGGATAACTTACATCCTGAACCATCTAACGATATAGCAGAACTTATGGCTTTAATGAAGATTTTCAGAAAAGTCAGAAAAGTTTAGTTGCATTAAGTGAGGTTATTGAGAGTCAACGTTGTCTTCAACAACGAATAAATTCTCTTCAGCTATCTTATGAGCAAAATATTTCGATGATGATGATTATAAATGATGGATGGTTTGAGTTAAGGATCCTAATAATATTGGCTCTAATGAGGATGATCGAAGTGGGACGATGGAGGAATGTATGAATATTCATGATAATGTTGATCCTTAGTTAGAAAAATCATTAGTTGAGGAATCAACTAAATTCAAATTTTGCTACACATTTTTGGATGAAGTGTTTGTTGTTGAGAGTAAGGTTGTAAGTGATACTATTAAGTTGAGCTTGCTCCTTTTATCTTTTCATACTCTTTTCAATGTTGGATATGGTTCATCCATTGACTATGATATATGGTGGAGTAATGTTTAGGTCTCTTGTAGTCTTTATCAATGAGGAACTGACTGGTAGTCGTAAATTCTCATCTCTTTCTTTAATTTTTCTTTTCTTTTGATTCTTCTTTTGATTTTTTGTTTTGTAAATCTAACTTTCCTTTTGAGCTGATTAAGGTGCTTGTACCCATGCCGTATGTAGTGCTTCATAACATGTTGTGCAGGGGAAATTTGACAAGCTACTCAGGGCTTTGAATTCTTCTGATTAGTTGTTTGGGTAAGAGGTCGAGCTAACGACGTTAAACAAGCGCTTTGCGGAGGCAACCCGTAGTTTAATGCTTGTAGAAATAGTATTAGCTAGTGTAGTGTAGTATAGAAGCTTTTGGGTGAGTGAGGATGGGGAATTGATCGAAATTGACTAAGTGTGCAGGTTATAGTAGCTCCGCAGAGCTCAAACCGATGGTTTGGGTCAAACGATCGTTTGAGGTCGTAGGTTCAACACCCACGATCGACTGCGAGACGAACTGAATTGGGACTTGAGTTCAAACCGTCGGTTTGGGTCAAACGATCGGTTTGGATTGTAGGTTTGATTCAGTCGATCGGTTTAGAATCATATGAGTATTATGGTCTGAGGCAAACCGATCGGTTGATCGTCGGTTTGATTTGGTCGATCAGATGCGTGAGCTGAAGAAAATTGAAACGCAGTTCAAACGATCGGTTTGGGTTAAACGATCGGTTTGAATCAATCGATGGTTTAACCCAAACCGATCGGTTCGGAGGATTTTCGCGAAATTTTCAAACATCTCCGAATCGGGTTAAATAGTGTGTTTTCTGACTGAAACGACATTCTAAGAAGGACCCACTACATGTAGTGGGCACCACTATTTTTGCCAATTCGGCTTCTAAAGTGGTTTTTTGGGCACTTTTTGTTTCAGTCAAGAAAAAATTACCGAAACAAGTCCGATCTTTCTCATTCCTTCGTTCTTTCCACTATGTATGGTGATGCGCTTGATATACTTCCTTCCTTTTGCACTGAGGACATTGCAGAGGTTGGCTTGGGGGAGGAATTTGTCAAGCGCACTTTAGCGGTTTGAGGTAAGTTTTTTATTGCTTTATAGTTTAGATTTTATTGCTTTCTAGGTTAGTTTCAAGGTTTGTACAATTCATTAGGAGTGGGATTTACTTGCAACCAAAAATATTGTATTGCTTTCTTAGTGTAGCTTAGAAAATAAATTAGTGATCTCCTTACTCTTGTATATAATTGGATTCTTTTGCAAAGCATGTTTCCCTGTTCCCATGATGAATTTTTTTTTGATTCTTGTGACTCTTGAACTCGACCTTTGTGAACTTGTGATTCTTTTCTGATTCCTTAACTGGATTGGATGGACATGTTTAGCCTGATGTATCTTTTTGGAACGAGGAAGAACTTACCTTGAGAGGATTTGAGCTTAAATGCATGATTATTCATATCTTTCTTGTGTGTTAGATCCTGGTGTTGTCACTTTCTCGCAGTCTTGGCTTGATACTTGTCTGTTTGCTATTTGTCGTGTGTTGAGTATGATAGGAGGCTTTCTTTGTTAGGAGTCGTGCTTCAGTGTATAGAAACTCTATATTATCCTTGATCCCTAGTTTTGAGCCTATTCTTCATTTATGATTACCTACATTACAACCTATTTTAGCTTGTTCGAGAAACCCAAGTTTGGCTTGGGGGAGCATATTGGAGGGTGTTGTGTATATAGTGGGTGTTTTATTGGAGGCTCGTGATTGGTTAATTTTTGGGGTGATATTGTGTTTCGTATTTAGTTCTGTCGCTTGAGTAGTATCATCGTCTATTGTAAAAGTGCAAGGAAAAAGTTGTATTTTCATTCATTCAATAAAAAAAAAATCAAAAAAATCAAATCCAAAATCCAAATAGTCTTATTCATAGTTTTTGTCCAATAAAGCCTTAGCACTTGTATTTTCTTATAATAAAGATGGTGTTACTATGTGGTTGTGGTTTTCGATGTTAGTCGGTTTTGGTTTCTTGAGATGGAGTTTGCTGGAGTTGTCTTAGCCATATACTTGGCTATTTGTGTTGATTGTAGAATGCTCCCTAAGCTAGACTTTGCTCACATTTCCAAAATTATCCTACCTAACCTTAGCCCATAACAAGCTACTAAAGTCTCTCTTGATAAACACGTGTCTATTTGTGTCTTGTAGATTGAGTTACCTTGCAAGGTCGTTGAGTCGTGCATGCATTTCGAGTCGACTTGTAGGTTGAGTGCTATTGATAACCCTTTCAAACACATGATGGTTGGTGAGATGGGAGGGCCTTTAGTATTTTAGGCTACAAAAACTTGATTCATGTGCACATTTTTATGCATAGTGGTGGTGAGCATATGGTTTTATTTTTTAACCCACCACATAAAGAGAGGAGTGCCACTGTGAGAGTTCTTCCTTGATTCTTTCTCTTTGTTCTGTAGTGCTTAATTGTGTTGTTGATGATTCATTGTGGATAAGCATTGAGTTACTTGGGATCCTTGGTCGGGGACTTGGTCATAAGTCTATGCGATGTTGTTTTGATGGGGTGAGAGTGTTTTTCTTGAGAATCTAATGGAGCTTGCTTGAGGATAAGCAAGAGTTGGGCTTGGGGAGTTTGATATATTGATTTATTGCATGGTTTTCCCCCTCATTCTCTTGTCATTTTAGATGATTTTGGCCCCTAAAGGCCTTGTTGCTACTAATATTGTGCGTTTAGTGTTTTGATTAGTTTCAGGATCTTTTCAATGCTTTGGATCGATTTGGGCTGATTAGAAGTCACTACAGAGCTTTGAGAGGAGAAGCGAGGAGCTAGGAGTGGAGCTATGGACATATGCTCACTCTTTTGGTCATAAGTCAAGTTTCGTATGTCGGATTAGTGTGATTCAGTTGCATTGGAATCTAGACTTCGAGCTTCGATTTGATAGGTCATATTCCTGATTTGGACAACCAAGAGCTTGAGATATGGCCTTCGAAGATAGCCAGCGAGTCTGCGCGTATAGACCTCAACCGATCGGTTGAGACTTAACCGATCGGTTCAGGGTCGTCTTGGCCGATTTAATTATTCTCTTTTAGGCTAATTTATTGGAGGATAGGATAGTCTTTTTAGAGGCTCATTAATTTAGAAAATAGCAAGAGTATTTAAGGGAGAAATCCTAATTTTGTAATTATCTTTTATTCTATCATCAATTTTATTAGAGAAAACCAATTACGTATTGTGAAAAGCAGGAACCCTAGTTTATCATCACATTCAAATTCAATAAAAGTTCAATCATTCATCAATTCCAATTGCTTCTTTGGTAATTATTCATCTCTAATCTTTCTTATTATTGCTTTTAATTGATTTATGCTTTTGATTATGTTTTTCTCAATTGCTTTATTATGTTTATTTAATTATGCTTGAGTAGTTTCCTTCTCTAGGGCAATTGGGATCTATAACAATATAATTAGCATTGTTTTGGGTTTGATTCATATCATACTTTGGCAATTATCGAATTCCTATTTGATTGTTCTTCATGTTATTCATTAGGTAGTGCACGACTTAATTACATAATTAGATTAGTCACGAGTTTCTAGATCTAGCGATTGAAACTTAATACAAGATCTACGTCAATAGGTAGAACGAGACTATCCTAGGTCGAGAGATACGGTTAGGAGTAGTTCTATGGTTCATTCGATTCGAGAGAACTTTGATCCTGTTCGATTGTGCCTTATTGTGAATTGTTGATACCAATTATTGTTAATTGTTGTTATAGTAAACCATAGCCCTAGACTTTAGTTTATTATAGTTTATTTTATTTAGTCATTGCTTTCATTAGTAGTAGTCAATATAATCAATCAAAGGCTCTTTACTAATCTAGATGCTTTTATTAGTTAATAATTATTGTTGCTTCCTTGTGGATCGACCTCTGTTACACCTAGCTACATTAGTTAGTTTTAATAGGTTATTTTTGATAGGTACGCGACAAGCCTGTCAGTATCCTCAATCGGGTCGTTGAAAACCGAATGGGGACAACCACATATATTAAATTTCTAAAACCTTGACTTCTCTTTATATTAGCATAGAGGCAAGCAAAGGGTCGATCAACAGAGAGGCTAAGTTTGTCAAGCTTAGAATAAAATGATTTGGGGGTGTAAAACCAAAACTAGGGATTGATAATAGCTAAAACTAGTTGAAAGCTAAGGTAATTGAAGTATTAAAATCAAAGGACTAAAAACCTAGGGTCACTAGGTTGCCCAACCACACACATGATCAATGCCAATCAAAAGGATTTACTCAATTCAATGTTAAAGCACTTGTGACTCTAGSTTAGGAAAGTGGATGRAATCATCTCCCAAGTCATCCAACCATACCAAACCAAGCTCAAATTGAAGTCCCCTTCTAAACCTAACAAGTTCTAGTCATGAACAAGTAAGCTAGTAACCCTAATCAACCCTCCAATCCCTTGAAATGATTGAATAAGGATATCTCTCTCACATCAAGCCTTGGGTGACCAAAACCAATACAAAATATGATCAAGAAGCCACAATGTAGGGGAAATAGGATGATGAATTGAGTTTAATATATCATTTTGGCATCAATCAATGCAAGCATAGTTGGGATCCCTAGCTACCTAGGCTAGGAAACTACTCACAATACATGTTTAAGAACATCAAAACAACAAATTCAAAGCTAGAAAACCAAAAAGAAGCCTTGGATTTACAAGTATTAATGCAGAATAGGGTCTTGAAATTATACTTCAAATCACAACCAAAATCAACAAAAAGTATATCAAAATTATCACAAACTACTCAAGATTCAATATATCAACATAAGAAATCAAAATCGAAACTCAAAAAGAAAACCCATAAAACTTGGAAAAAAAAACGAAAGACAAAGAACATGAATTAAACTTGCTCAAAACTAAAACCAAATGCTACCAATAGACTCACCTTGAAAAATTGGATGGAATTGATATAAGAATTGCAAGATTTGGTTAAGTATTGAAGATTCTACAAGCAAATTTGTGAAGAACAAGTTGAACTTTCTCTCTCCTAAAACTAAGAATAAAGATGAAGAAGATGATGAAATTGAAAGAAAAAAATCAGAAATTGCAATCTAACACAAAATGAATTTCTAAAACTGTACTTGTTTTTCCCTCTCCACACAATCCTATCTATATCACACTTATTACAGGTTTTCTGAATAATTACAAGTTTGCCATTACTAATATAACATGTGCCTAAATATACTCCCAAAAGTCAACCAAAGACCAAGTCAAACCTAGTCTAGAGGCTAGGTGAGGGCCCAAGCGTGGGCACACAATCGAGGAGTGGGCTCGCCGTAGAGTTTGCCTCGGAGGAGAAAAGTGGAGAAATGGGAGGTGCGGGTGCCAGTGGTTGCGCGGGCCTGGCGCGGGCTCGCCAGTCGTGGCACGGRCCTGGCACGGGCTCGCCAGTCGTGGCACGRGCCTAGTGCGGGCTTTCCATAGCCACTGTCAGTAGGAGAAAAAGGAAAGCAGGGAAGCGCAGGCTTGCCACCCTAGGTGCGGGCCTGGCGCGGGCTTGCTAGTGGTGGTGCAGACCTGRTGCGGGCTCGCCGTTACTTCTGCCTGCAAATGTGGCACGGGCTCGCCTGAGCCACTGCTTACAGCTTTGGTTCCTGTCTTCGAACGACCCTAACTTCATGCACGTTGCTCAAAATGCAGCATATAATATATCGTTGGAAATTTCTCGGAGTTTACTTTCCAATGCAAAAAATCTCACTTGCAAATTCAAAGTGTGTAGAAAGATATGAATTGAAGAAGGTGTTAGGGTACAAGATGCAACACTTTAAAGCACAACCCTTGCAATTATAACCACGWCAACTTGTAACTAAGCACATTACTATCAAAACCATGGTAGCTTGTAACAACACACAACACTTGTAATTGAGAGCATAGGAATAGAAATAAGGAGAAAGTAAGCTAAAAACCTAAGAAAACCACTAAAAACCACAAAACTCCACAAAACTATAAAAAGTAGAAAAAAGACCAAAAGGCTAGTGAAATGATGTTGAAAAATGCACAAAATGGCCAAAATAGAAGATAAATAAGTGCCTAAATGTGACAATTTTTGGCACGAATCAACTTTCCCCAACTAGAACCTTTACGCGTCCTCGAGCAAACAAAACAAAAGAAAAGAAAGAAAACTATACACTAACGCACTTTCATAGGAATCACGGTCACTTTTAGCAACCAGTGACAAGCCCTTTAAACCCCAAGTCTCCTAAGAGGAAGAGGTTGGTCTCGTGAGGGTTTCCAAGGAGAAATCGCACAACTACATAAATAAAGGAAACCAAGGCAAAGATTTTCAAGAAGACACAAGGAAACACAAGTGGAAAAACAAAAAGAAAGTGAAAATGTTGAAACAAGAATGAGCGTAAGGATGTCCCCCAACTAGGAGTGAAGCAAGAATCAAAGAAATATCACAAAGTGTATGCAACTTAGCAGAGCTTGCATGAAATTGAGTCAATTCACCCTCCTCCTTTCTCTAAGGCTACCCTTCTCGGACTCAAATCGAACCAAACTTGGTGACAAGTCATATTCCAAAGAAAGGCCTCAAAGAAACAGTGAGAATACTTAATATTATGTAGAGGCACATCGCACTTAGACATCCAAAATGACACGAGGTAATTGTGACTCCCTCCACCTTTTGACTTAACTCCCAAAGTCAAAGGGCTTATAAGGTTGAAATGTTTGCAATGGGTAGGTGTGGACAAATGCATTTGGCTTGAGGTGGTAATCCTAGCAAGTGGAGTTTACATCAAACCAAAAATTTTGGGGAAAATTGCCCCAACTCTCATCAACTCACACACTTTGGGAGGCAAGCTCATTTTTGCTTGCTTGCTTTCTCCCACCTCACTTTTCCAAACTTGAACTTTGAGACTTATTTCCCTTTCTGTGCTTTTATTAACCCCTTTTATTGCATTTTTTTTGTATATTAGTTTTTGCACTTGGGAAATTACTTTAACTTTACTTGCATTACTAATGCATCACTCAACAAATTTACAACATATGAGGCTTTAAACACTTAGCCTTTTTACAAACAACTAGCCACACTCCACTTGATTTGCTAAAGGTCAAAGCATGTAAATTTTGGCTTAGAGGTACGTATCGAGGCTAACAAAAGAGTGGAAGCTCAAGGGGTTGCAAATGTACATGTAAACCCAAAATAATTCCCAATTATGTATATGGAAAAATAAAGAACAGTAGCACATGTAAAAGGAGAACTTAATTTATCCCAAACCCAAAATGAATGCCTTATCACACCTTAGGTAGTTCAGTCTAGGCCTCGGAAAAATCACAAGTGAAAAGCAAGACTAGGACTCTAGTGCGAACACTCAATTTTTTGTGGATTTATGACTTTTGTGCTTACTTGGCTCTAAAAGAATCACAACCTCTCATGGTTCAAATTCAATCAAAAACCACCAAGCAAGGTCTCATGTCATCAATCGAGCTACGTCTGGCTTGGCCAATAGGCTCACCGTGATCATGTATCTCTTTATTTTCAATCTCTTCTCCAACCTTAGAACCCGATTTTCTAGATTTTTGGATTTTCTAGAACCGAAGTCTCACTATTTTGCATGTAATGAAAAATGCAGAAATTGAAACAAAAGCAACTTCAAGTGAAGTTARAAAATCTTTTTGGGTTTTTGATTTTATGAAAAGCAATAAAACCAAACTAAAGCTTTCAAAACTCAAACACTTGTTGCCTCCCCGGCAACGACACCAATTTGATCGGGCGGTTTTGGCGGTCATTGAGTTCAACAAACCCCTTAATACAAACAAAATTTATAAGTCTGAAGTACTTGCTAACAAATAGTATAGCTAGTAAGTAGGGTCGAATCCCAAGAGAGGCATAGTCGTTTGTTTGGGTTTAAAAACTTAGGTTTGGGAAGGAAAACGAAATTGGAGTTATAAATTGCTAGAACTACAAGTAAACTAGGAAATTAACGAGTTGAAAACCAATTATCACAAACACTTAGCAACACTAGCTTGCCCAACTATATAAAGGATTTGTATGCCAATCAAAGTTGTAGTCTCAATTCAAAATTTAAGCAATTGTGATCTTAGTTTAGCAAAATAGTAGGAATCATCTCCCAAGTCATCCAACTCTACCAAACTTGCTCAAACCAAAGTCCCCTTTAAGCTCTCACAAGAATTAGTCAAAAATTGATTAAACTAATACCCTAAACAATCCCTCCAATCCCTTGCAAAGGTTAAACAAGGCAAACTCTCTCTCTCAAAGCCTTGGTGGCCATATCCAAAACCAAGCAAGATTGAGAAACCACAATATAATATAAGGAACAAGGATAGTTTAAATGAGTTGATTATATCATTTTGGCATCAATTGATTATAGTAGGGCTCCCTAGCATCCCTAAGCAAGTAAACTACTCACAAAGCATAATAAGAAGCAAGGAAACAACAAAAAACATGAAAATTGCCATTAAATCAACAAAAACCAAAGAAAAATAGGGTATTGAATAACTTGCTCAAATCTAAACCAAATTCAACAAAACAAACATCAAAAGACTCACAAACACTCTAAGATTCTATATATCAACAAAAGAAATCAAAATAAAAAACAACAAAGAAGACTCACAAAAAAACCTAGAATTCGAAATTCGCTCAAAACATGAAGTAAACGAAATCAAAACTGAAAACTAATGCAAGAAATGGAATTACCTCGAAAAATTGATTGAATTGCATTTAAAACTTGCAAGAATTGTTTGAGAAATGAAGAAATTAGAGCCAAAACAATGTCAAGAACCAATAACTTTCTCTCTCCTATAACTAAGAACAAGGAAGAAGATCAAATGAAATTTGAGAGAAAACTAAAAACTAGAAATCTGAAAATTGCGATTAAATGTAAAAACTAATTTGTTGAACTAATTCTAATGTGCTAAAAAAACTTCTTCTAATTCTATCCTTACTACTTGTTTCTCCTAAAACTATATATACGAACCACTTTACAAAGCTTACAATAATTACAAGATTACCATTATTAATTTCCACATGTGCCAAATACACCTCAAGGGTCAAGTCAACGCCAGTCAAAACACCAAAGAGTCAATGCAATCCGAATTGCCACGTAAGTGTGAGCTGACGCGCGTGTGGTGGTGCGTGCCACCACCTCGATGCACGTGCACGGAAAAACCCTACTAGAATGGGTTGTAGGCGCATGAGAGGTATGTGCGGGCCGATGCACGGACAGCATGGGAGGCGCGTGCGATGGCGCATGCAGCACCTCCCATGCGCATGCACTCGTTTTTTATTCTGGAAAGGTGGACCCCCCCTCTGCAAGCGCGTGTGGTAGCGCGTGCAAAGGCGCGGGCTGTCATGTGAAGTGAGTGAAGTGGCGCGTGCCACTGCCTCGATGCRCCTGCGCTCACATTTGCTTCTGCCTCAACCTGCTCAACTACTTCAACTACAAACAGCCATAACTTCGCGTTCGGTGCTTGGAATGTAGCCTATAATATACCGTTGGATAGCTCTCGGAGTTTACTTTCCARCGCAAAAAGTCTCACCTGAAAATTGAAAGTGTGCGGAAAGTTATGGCTCGTAGAAGCTGTTAAAGTACAAGTTCAAACACTTTAAGGGTCAACCTTCGCAAATACAACCACGCCAAAACGTAACAATGCACAACACTAGCACACACAAGCTCGATCAGGCAACTTGTAAACACTCACAACACTTGCAATTGAGTGTATAAGAATAGAAAAGAAGAGAAATCAAGTTAAAAACTTATAAAAACTACTAAAAACCAACAAAACTCTATAAAACTATACAAAGTGGAAAACTAACCAAAAGGCTAGTAAAATGATATCGAAAACACACAAGTTGGCCAAAATAAGGAAGAAATAAGTKCCTAAATGTAACCATTTTTGGCACTTATCATGTACAAGTGTTGTTGGAGGAAGTCCCTCATGGCACTCATGCTTTGTTGCTTGACCGGTGTAAAAAGTTGTTGGCTAGAAGTGCTTGGTAAGTGGAAATTCTGCAATTTCATGGAGCAAATTGAGCGGCGGATTGGCTTGCCAATGAAGGAGTGAACCAAGATGTTTCAATAATGGTCTATGCACAACARCACAAGTACCTAGTGGTCTGTCTCGGATTCTTAATGATAGATATTTTGGGGGTGGCCTTGCCACGAGTAGTGTGGATGTAGTTGCGATGAGTATTGTTTATTGTTTTCCCTACTCCATCCGTTACGTTTTATTGCGGAAGTAGTAGATTTTGAGTTTGTTTGCTCTCTTTTGAAGAAAGAGGAATACTATTTAAAGTCCAGTTTTACTGGAATAAAAGTCCATATTTCAATCCACTTCTCTTTTCTACCCCTCTCTTCTTCCTAAACCCTAATTTCAATCACCACCCATTCCTYCACCAACAACCACCAAAACATGGACCCTAACCCTAATCCACCCACCGGAAAGTCGAAGGAGTCATTGGTGAAGGCCGCAACCGCATTCATTCGGAAGAGGCAAGCGTCGACCATCACGGACGGAGGAGTACAGTGGAGCCCACCGCAGACGGCGCGGCAGTGCAGCCACCAGTTGAGGTTCGTCATTTTTTTTATTTTTATGTATGATGTCTTGTATGGGCGCCAACCACCATGGCTGGGACGCCTAGGGCAGGCGCCCAACCATGGTGGTTGGCGCCCATACAAGGCGTTGGGTTGGTTTTTCCACCCGACGTCCAATTAATTTTTTTWWWAAAAAAATTATTAAATTAATTATTATTTTGTTTAATTAAATTAAATTATTCTATAAATTTTCATGCTTAATTCATTTGATATTTTTTTGTTTTTCATGCTTAATTCATGTTATTTATTTTAATTTGCATGTTTTGTATGTTATTTATTTAATTTGCATGTTTTGTATTTTATTTATTTAATTTGCATGCTTCATATTTTATTTATTTAAT
>SNQN01001720.1:0-19972 GCA_008642245.1 Bassia scoparia | reverse complement strand
TTGGACCGCATGCACCACCTTCCCAGTTGATCCGGTCGACGGCTTGCAGAACGTGATCAATACCATAGATTTGCCCATAAACGCCTACGTTCGCCACAATTTCATTAGTTGTTGCTCGCCTCACGAAATCCCACCTATCCTGATCATGATGAATGGCATCAGCAACACAACGAAAACCACAATTTCCGTCACCCGTAACATCAAGCCAATCTTCAAGATACGGAAGAATGACGCCTGGTACTCTATCGACGTAAGGGAAAGTAGATGTGGTACCTAAATCAACACACAATTTTAATATTTTCAAAAACAAAAATATCTAAATAAAAAACAACAAAAATATCTAAAAACACGACAAAAATATCTAAAAAAACAACAAAAATATATAAAAAAAACAACAAAAATTACCTGAACGACCAGTACGATTTTGCGACGCATCAAGTCCTGATGTACGACCCGTCGAACGTCTACTACGGTGACCATGGAACTCCCAACCGGAAGGTATCCGTTGTGTAGTCTGAGACCTTCTTGGTGCACCYCGAGTATTCACGGTTGTCACTGGTTCATGTATCGGATTTCCCGGATCCAAGTGCGGGTGAAGCTGACCATGAATCAAACGGGAGATCAACCTTCTTACAGCCGGATCACTAGCTCGAACCTTATCCACTAACTCCATAAAGAACTTTGAATGTTGTTCGGCCTCCTCTGCAAATGTCGGTATGTCAACTCCATCCCCAATAACCAGTGTCGTCCAGAAGGCGTCGATCTCACCCAAGTACACACCTCGATCCTCATCCAAAGACATCGAAATGGAACAAGAACAGGGTATGTCGTGAGTTTGCATCATCACACAATTGCACTTCTCCACATTGTAATTCCATTCAGCTAGCTTGACGATCTCTTCCGCCATCACTGTCATACAATGGTTCGACACCTTACCTTGTAAGTGCACAAAAGTAAGAAATCCGTCAAATTCAGTATCATGCGTGTGCCTGCAAAGCTCAAGAGAGTTCTTAATCTCGATGATTTGACTCTCAATTCCGGCGTGCATCTGCTCGAATAATGTGTCTGCGGCAGAAGTAGAGCTCTGGATCTAGTTTTTGATGTAGGAGTGTTGACTTTCGGTGCGGCAGTTGGTCGTGTTCCCGGAATGATGAACCGTGTTCGTCCACGCTTTCATGAGCTTTTCCTTATGTTGCAGCCAAGTTCTGTTTTTAGTTTACCAAGTTTTTTAATTTTTGGTTTTTGGACTAGATTTTTTATTTTAGTTATTTGGACTTAACATTTATGCAGTATTGATGTGTGATTTTTATTTAGTATTTTGGTCTCGGACTTTTTGTATTTTTGGGTTTAAATTATGTGTGTCAACGCTAAATAAGCTGCAACATAATAATAATAAAGTGTCATACAAACTACCTATCATAGTAGGAAAACTCATCATACAAACAATCATATCTAAGTAACTTGTTGCCTGACTAGGAGTGCGTGAGTCAATCTATCCAAAGGGCTCTCTAGAAGCATACAATTACATCCCAACCATACACTGTGCATCATGAAATCTTCCCACAAAGGAGATATAGTGGAACTGGAACCCATGTTGCAGTATCGTATGTAATGTCGGGAAGTACCGAGGTGCGCAATGACTAACTCTAGTTGCCTAGTGTTCCTACCACAGTACTCAAAGCCAAAAACAGTTCCGAGTAGTTTGATCAGCATTTACTGGGATTTACCGAAAAACACTATGATAGTACAATCCTTATTGATTTTGCAATCGGGAATAGGTCTGTACTTACACTCCATTTTGATGCTCTGCGACCGCATGCTCCACCTTCCCCAATTGATCCGGTCGACGGCTCTTGATGTATTTGTATTTCGATCTAGTCATGATTTCCTCCGTCCGAGCCTCTCATTGCGATTATCGAATAGGCATTGTATTGGCCTTCCTAAGGGCCCCCATTTGGCTACTAATGTTGTTGTTTTCTCGTTGAGTAAGTTAATAGTTTTTGCTTCGCGACCTTGGTATTGGTGAGTGCCCAAATTTCGGAGCTTATTAAGCAAACATGACGGAGTTGATCAGAGGTCAGTAGCACCATGAGCTAGGGAAAACTCGGAAGCGGACGCCCAGGACACGTCCTGACTATCCACGACCCCATGCTCACCTGGCTTGGGCCATTAGCCTTTTTGTTTCGTGTCGGATGAGTGCGACTCCCATGTACTAAGGCCCTGGCATTGGAAAACTCCGGAACTATACGGATCAGGCAGCTATCGATGTAGTACAGTCAACTTCATGCAAGTGATAATATGCCATGCAACCGGAGCGCATCGAGATATGGCAAGCCTCTTCTTAGAAGCCCTCCGACAAACAATTCTGGTCGCACTAGCAGCAACCGTATCCGATCCATGCTGAGATCCGGAAGTCAGCCAAACACCTGAATAACCGATCGGATGCGAGGCCCGATCTGCAGGCATAGACCAGATGCGACTTATTAAGATTGCATTCACGAGTGCATGGACCGGAATATCCAAGAGTGAAACATCTTAAGCAAGCTAGTTATAATTTTAGATTTACTTTTTACTGATGTTTCTTAACAGTGGACTAGATAATCCTAATTCATCTATGTTGGATCTCCTTTATATTCCGGTCTATCTATTCTAAGTTAGTTCATCAAAGAGAAACATGTCCCTTAAATTCCCGTATTGTTGAACTCCTCGCTTTTTAGGCTTTATATCCATATATAGCATCTACAAAATTCCCATTTTCAAATCAATCACCTTGACAATAGCCTGCTTGTTTATTTGGATAATTAATTTCTTCTTTATAATTCAAATCTCTCCTTAATTGCCTGTTTACAAATCGTCGATACTGGCAACCAGAAAACCAGATGTCAGACACAGCTAATACAGGTGATCTCAAATACCAGTGGTATAGAGCTATTTGCTAAATGCCATTAGAATGTCCTTTATAAGATAAACCTAACATTACCCTTCCCCAAATTAAATTTTAGGACGACGTATTGTATTATTGATTTCTCTGACTTATCTCTGTGTTGTTTTTAAATTATTATTATTAATAACATCAAGCCCAATCATCATGCTTAATTCATACATTTGATATGTTCTTCAAATAACGACTGTATGTTTTTATTGCAATCAGATGGCGAGTTTGGGAATCAACAAGATTCAAGCAGTAAATGGAATGGTTTATAATTGTTTTAATGCCAATTCATGAAGCTTGGCTTTTAACTTAAACCATTCGATATTTGATGTGTTCTCATACAATGGATATCCAAATAAGGGTAGCTGCAACACGACTTAAAATTGGCATAATTAGTATTGAGTCACGAATTTCGTAGATCCTAACGATTGAACACTTCCGGCCAAGCCAAGCCAGAATATCCAAGATCTACATTCAATTTAGGTGTCATTATAGAATACCGAGTCAGCTTTCCTAGGTCTGAGATAACGGTTAGAGTAGTTTCTATGTGAATTGAGGTTACGAGAGAACTTTAATCCTGTTTGAACCTGAATATTGCCAATGTTAAAGATGAAATTCGATTATGCAATATTAGTAGATTCAGAAAAAAATTTAGACTGCCCTATGAATGAGACCCCAATCACGCTCAAGCACGTATCTTGTTCCTTTCATTATAGTTAATCTCTTGTCCAATTATATTCGCTGATTGGATCTCGCATGTTAGGTTTTATGCTAGATTCTTAATGTCTATAAGCCCTACAAATACGAAACGTCGTAGATTCTTGTTTGCATATAGTTTTTCTAATAGCATTCATTTCTTATACGTCTTGGCAATTAATCCTTTCAGCTAGTTGTTGGTTTCCTCGTGGATACGATGGCCTTGTTACCACTAACGAGCAGGTTAGTGTGCTGAAAGGTAGCGGTCCCTTTATATTTTTGACTAGGCCTCGTTGTCGAGCAACTCTTCCTTGTTCTTAAAATTTTGGGCGCCTTGCCGGCGAGTTATTACGACTTTAATTATTTGAATTTAATTGTTTTTAAGTGCTAAGAACTATATTTATTTTTGGTGAGTTGTTTTCTTGAAAAAACAATTCATTTGTTTCTTTCAAATGGACACATACTTACGATACGCCCTTAGTTTGGCTATCTGATTTATGCGCGAGGGTCATTCCCGGACAGTGGGATTTTGAAGTGCACATACTATCCCGAGGTGGAGCGAACTTACCATAGCGGAGGAATTCCGTGAGGCGGTTGGATTTTCAGATTTTCTCTCTATCAGTTTTCGAACCTTATACGAGACTGATTTAGGAGGAGGGAGAGTCACATTTCAGTGCCCAAGCGAGTAGTCCATTCGTGATCCTGAAACCTTGAAGAGGATTTGCGGGACAACCAGAACGCTCTCTCATGGGACTACTCTCAGCTAGCAGCTAGTCAAAAGGAAGAAAGTAGGAGATGTGGTATCACGACGAAGATACGATAAAGGGAGACATGCCAACTTCTAGGCGATGCGAGCAACTTTGGAAACTTAAGCCTTGCTTGGCTTGTTGTAAGTATGAGCCATTGTTGAGGCTGCTAAAGTACAGTTGGTTAGGAAATGGACGATCTGATGAAGCCCAGAGACTTGCATATCTCTAATTTCCTCCAGTAATGTGGTGATTTATAGTTGCAGATGCTAGTGTTGGAGCACTGATCAGCTTCGTAATTATGGCTATTCCCTTTACTTCATTGCGGACAGAGCTTCAGATGGGATGGTGAAGCGGTTATGTTACTTGATGCAACCGTTTTTTATTCGGTGGGGATGCTCTTATCTTCGTTAAGCTGATTCTAGATCAAGAATGAAGTAATGATCCATCTTAAGAGAAGATTGCACTCAGATAAGTACGCCTGTGGGAGACGAAAGGAATCAACGTAGAAAAATATTAAACGCAAAAAGTGGTTTGATGAATTCCCTAGTATATATTGAAGAGCAGCTCGTGGAGCGATTACAAAAGAAGTAAATTACACCACTCGAAATGTGAGTCCCTCAAGTCACACCTGGTCACTTAGCAGAAAATCGGCCAATACCTTGTCATAGAGCTTCTCGTATAATCGGATGACATTAGACAGAGTGATCTGGCGATAGTTATTATTCGACAACAATCAACTGCACGAGACAGTCGGACGGGGTTCATGAGATCAGACAGTACACGCGGATGGAAACTGATGAGGAAGATGGCCAATCACCAATGACATCAAAGCTATGGCATCGTCGAAAGTGTACGACACGAAGGAGGCCAGCATGAGGGTCATCAACGATACATTTATTCAGCGAGTAGATATCAGCCCATCAATCAGATCATTTGGATGGCATCAATATGAGATCGATCGCTTCGTATGCAATGCCTGTCCTCAGGCGATTGGATAATGTATGTCTGGATACACTGTGTGTGCTAATGGCGGACGATCTAACTAACGTGAGATGTCAAATTTCCTATGGATCAAGATACTGCGCGTTTGCAGAATCTCCCAAATCATACTCCAACACATACAATGAAGCATGCAAAATAATCCAATCTGCTTACAAGAGTAATAATGTGTTGAATCCTTCCACAGTTTCACTGCTTACATACCCAGCACCTCCCAGCCTTACCCTTCCTACATCCAGCCATTGCACCCGCAAAGCAGCAGCTGCAACTAATCTAACGATCACGAGCCTGACTAGTAATGTACTATCCTAAACCGCCCACTTCAGATGACCTAGGACGCCTCCCATCGTCTAGACCGCTCGAAGGTAGCTAACACCAGCAGTACAAACACAACAATCCAGCCATTCGGCGAGGCCAACAAGCAGGACGATCCACGCACTCAATGCTGACGCTCTGTTCAATGGGCATATGATGCTATCAATCGCAAAAAGATCAGCCTGCATATGCAGACGTTGTCCATTGAGCATCTATTGCAGTACCTTTAATGCATCACTTCAATCAAATTATGCCAGTATAATCCATATAGTCATACCGCAACCAAGTTGTGCGCGTACATTCTGGCTTGACTATCTACTGCGGCTGAAAACAGGGCTGTTAGGAAGCCAGGGTCGCCCTCTTCTACTGCTTCAAACGCATTACTAACCCGGAAAGAGATCAGTGTCAATGCGAGTTCATCCCTTACTTCAGTGGCACTAGCATGTGAAGGTCCAACCCATGCATCTGCAGTTCTGATTAAGCCCTAAGATATGTGCACTATGCTCAGGGACGATTCTGTAGATGTCTGGTAGAAAGCGCACCTCGAAACATGAGAATAACGGCCGTCGAGAAAGTTGATCGCAAAAGTTCCACTTGACCTAAGGGATGACTAGAGGAAGGACCGCTCTGAAAATGTCACGTGCCCTCGCTATGGTCTGGTTGCCCTCCTCCTTTATAGCAGTCAGTAACCCCTTTCACTCAAGACCTTCCCAAGATCGACACAATCAAGCATGCAATCCGCAATGATACACAAGCGAGCTTAAAGCCAGGCTAAGTTCCTCTTATCGATGGTCTAAATTGACAATCCATGCTAATTAACGTTTACATTCGTGATTTGCCCTCTTCAAAAATAGAGTTAGTAACTCAAGTTTCGTCTCTTTATGCATCAATTTCTTGGACAAAACATGTGACTAAATGAACAGAGGTGCACTGTTCTACAATGCAGGTGAGGACTGTTGCTCTCTAATACCGGAGTAACAAGCTGGGGATTGTTGTGCTTATATATCTCTATTACTAAAGTTCTCCACCCAATAGCGTGTGCTTAAAATACAGTCCGGCTACGAGAAGCCCACTCTATGGTCATCATCATAGTTCCTACTGTCGTACCAGTATCTTAGGCCTGATCTTTGCAACCTCGTCACTATGCCAAGGCATGGTGTGTTACTTGCTCAAAGAAGGTTGGCAAGTCGTTTGGAAGTCTTGCTCATCGCCCTGGGTCATTTTCAGAAAGTCAATAAACTTAATATGGCGAGACTTGCTCTCACAATGGCACTAAGTTATTAACCCTGGCGAGGATGAGTCTGATAGGCACCAGTTCCCCAGTTACTCAGATGTATTAATTCTCCCATATATTCCGGTAAGCATTTTCCGAGGATGTTCCTGCTTAAGGTGGGTACGCCTCTCACATTGCACAAAGAGTAGACTTTGTTAGATACCTGACATGCTGACTGCCAAGCGATCGTCCCATATTCCCTGATCATCTGGTGGAGCAGCTCGCTTCCTTCCTTCACAACGTGGCAGAGGGACCTCACACATAATGTGACAGCGTAATGGAAAGGCTTACTGCATGACTGTATGGCTATATTTATAAGAACTGGCGTTCCCTAATACTATCTAAGTGCGACTTAAGATCCCATGTTACGAAGACCTTCCTGTGCAGTATTCCGATATATCTGTATATTTTGATATGTTCAGGATTAAAGCGGTGTAGCAACAATCCTCCGTATTATTATGGGCATCTTCTGTGAGGACCATTTGCTGTTGAGCTCCTCTTGCGGTCGTAAAGGACAGCAGACTTAGATGGAATTGTATGCCTATACGTCAATGGCACCATTCAGATGGCAAGGAGAGCGGAGAGCCGAAAGTTGCATAAGCTAAATGCCACTCCCCAAGTTTCGCATAGCTCTCAGAGGTATACAAAGCCGAACTGAAAAACCGCCTCACCTCCACTCTGGAAATATGTGGATATTTTAAGTGGATTAGCGAGATGTTACCCTGTGATTGTCAATGCTGCACTTGATGCACTATGAGCAGTGCTTTAAAAGCTTGAATTCACGTATTGCGATATTCACCCTCGAAAGCTCTATGGTGCATACATCAAGCATGTATATATCCTACTATTCAAGTATCCCGGCGTAATTAGTTCTCTAGGATTATGGCTTATGCACAGGACTTCAATTGGAGCGAAAGGCCACTCTGCGCCCTTGCATCCTCAAGCCAGCGGTAGATTAGAATCCGAATATAGCAAGATGTGTGAAGGAAGGATTTGCCGCGGTAATGACCCCAATGTGCCTTGATGTCATGAGTATCAATTTACATCCAAGAGATCACAAATGATCTAGCATCTTTAAAAGAGAGTAGCCGTAGAAACCAGATTGCAAGACCCTTGACAATTATCGTGCTTTTCTAGATATGGGGTGCCCAGAGTCACTACCGTCCACCATTTGTGAGCATAAGGAGAGTGGCGGTGACTATAGACAACTGATGTTCAAGTTACCGCCACCCATCTCATAAAAAATCGATAAAATTAGTTGATTGCCCTACTAGACAATTCGTTGTATTAGCTGATGACAAAGCGCAATGTGTACTAAGACTATCAGGCGCTAGTTTTGGCGCACTACAAAAATGGAAAGTGCATACACTTCCGCCCATTCACCTTTACTTGTGCATCAGATTTCAGTATGTGCGCAAGGATTATCGTGTTTTCTTGCCTCTTATCGTTTTCTTTTGCTAGGTTGGTAATGGACAGATAATTCGGATGCATTTGATCAAATTAACCGATTTCACCTTGAATGACCTCCACCGAGAATAAGACTTGAGCCTTTACGAAATCTGCATCCATAATAGTTAGGCTGTAGTTGCATATCGTAGCAGACATAGCCAGTATCATGGATCTAGATTGTTAGGGACGACTCGAGACGAACCACATTTCAAGGAAGTGAGCGTATCCGATTTGGCTAATCTTATCATACTGAATTTAGACCGTCAATTCCATATCATGGAGATCAGTTTATGGATATGTATTAGTGCTGGTAGTGTTTGGAGCTTATTATGCATGACCTTGTAAGATTATCTACTTCGCGTTCTACGTTCTGCATATACTTGAATGCGACGAAATTTCAAGGAGTCAAAGGTTGCCTGATAGCATAGAGGAGATCCAGCTCGAAGTGGGAGAACTAGGCTTCGAGCTTCGCTCGCTTTGTGGAGAGTGTGATCACACTTGATCACAGGCTGGGTGTTGTCTTAGTTCATCTTGTCATCTTCTAGGGCATACAATGGATACAACGAGAGGTTGCTACATGTGGTATAGAGCAACTGTCCCCACTCTTAATGTAAAAAGGTAATCCGAAGAGCATACTAGGTAGGTAAATTATCTAAGGATGCGGAGTTTCATCTATGAAGTCCATGCGGACATTTTAGCTACAGTACCGCTTATCATCACCGTGATCTGTGTTATCTGTGCCATAGGGTAGTTGACCTACTAGAAGACTCGCCCACTATTCACACAGTTTGCTTTTGTACTTTAGCTAGGCATAGCACACCTTTGTTATTGTACTGATGTAAGGCATTGTCCTCTAAGAAGTCTCTCGTGTCTCCAGCGGCATAATACGCGAGCTGAGACGAGCTTGATTTCACACTCCATAATGATTGCGAACACCTTCTAATTGGATGCCTCCTTTCCGGAGACTTATCGCATGTTCGAATTCTCTGCAAAGGAAGTGCTCTCAATCAGGGAGAGTGACTATGCCAGTGGTGCTTTTCTGCTAGGCCATGCGAAAATCAAGTGAGGAGGTCTTGCCTGATTGCTTAGGCTTTCTTATGCTTAGCCAACAGAAGACCAAGCTCATTGATCGGAGCAATCGAACGCGCTCACTTAAAATGCCAAACACTGCAGAAGGAGTGACTTGCTGTCGTTTATGCTTCTTGATAAGTCGTCGACCTACCTAAGTAGGCCGGAAAGTCATTGTCTATACCTGACCACGCAGCCCTTGAAAGTAATCTCCTCTCCAAGCATAAGCGGAAAAGCCTAGTCTCATTCGCGATGGATTCTCTAGCTTCAGAGAATTTGATCTGAAATTCGTGATAAAAAGGGAGCAGAAATCATTGGCCGATCACCTTTCGAGGATTCGGTTTGAATGATAAGGATCGCTCTTTCATTGATGACTCCTTCCCAGACGTCATCTCATGTTCGTGCTGCCTACTACTCCTATGTTTGCAGATTTTGCCAATTATTTGGTGGGCATGTATTGCCTGATGATTTGTTCCTACCAACAGAAGAAAAAGTTCTTGCACATTGATGTCAAGCACAGTATTGCTGGGATGATCTTATTTGTTTTTCAAGCAATGTGCTGATGTTTGTACAGAAGATTGTGCCTGCTGAATATGAATGGGTGCGTACTTGATCGTTGTCATCAATCTCCTTATGGTGGTCATGCTTGGGCCATCGAAAGCGGGTGTTCAAGGTCTTGCCAATCTGGTTCTACTGGCCTACTCTCTTAAAGAGCATAGATCATTTGTACTCTCTTGTGAGCTTTCAGGCGGACGGGCAACATTCTATGCGGCCATGAATGCCTCAGAATGGATACTCTGAAGTGGAAATCTTTGATGTATTGGGCATTGATTATATGGGACCTTTATCCTTCATTCTGTATGGAATCGTTTTCATTCTTCGTTTTTTTTTTTTTTTTCTTTTTTTTTTTCGGCTGTAGATTATGTGTCTAAGTGGGTTGAAGCAATCGCTTCTCCCTACTAATGAGCTAAGGTGGTCTGAAGCTGTTTAAAAAAGATCATCTTTACGCGCTTGGAAGTTCCTAAGAGCTGCTAAGTGATGGTGCGGTTTCCTTTTCATGAAGAGGCGCCTGGATACAATTGCTGGCGGAATATGGAGTTACAACATCGTACTGGACTTTGGCCTACCATCTCAACTAGTGGGGCAAGTTGAATTCTAAACAGGGAGTATCAAGTCCATCTTGAGAAGCTGTGGCGAGTCTAGGAAAAGATTGGAGTTACGAAGCTTGATGATGCCATGTGGGCGTACCGGACTGCATTTAAGCACCTATAAGGTCATCCCCGACCGTTTGGTCTATGAAAGCATGTCATTTGCCGGTTAGCTAGGAGTATAAGGCTTTTGGGCAATCAAGAGCTTAATATGGATGCAAATTGGCTTGTGAGAAGCGTTGCTACAATGAATAGCTTGATGAGTTCCGTTTGGCGAGCTATGAAGAGTGCTAGGCTATACAAGGAGAAGACCAAGCAGATGGCACGACAAGAAGATTTAGATCGTGAGTTTGACGCGTAGGGGACAAGGTCTTATTGTTCATTCAAGGTTAAAACTCTTTCCTGGAAAGTGTGAAGTCTAGATGGACCGGTCCCTACACTGTCCACCTTAGTGAGCAAAATTTGGTTCGATTTGAGATTATGAATGATTAAAGGTGATAAGTTCATGAATGTCAACGTCTGAATTGTATCATGAAGGCGCTTGGTGGGTCTTGCAGAGGTTGTACCTCGAAGACGCATCATCCTGAAGGCCGTTTAAGAGGAAACGTCAGGTCGTGACGTTAAACAAGCGCTTTGCGGGAGGCAACCCGTAGTTTTTTTGCTTTTAAGTAGTTCGTAGATTAATGGTAGTGTGAACTGAGATTTTGAGTATGAGGTAGAGGAATGATTGTATGATAAGTGTGCAGGAGCTAAGTGAAAAGAAAAAAGCAACGGATTCCAGCAGGGGGCAATGCCCGATCGATCGGGTGTTCGGATTGCCCAATCCGATCGGATGCGCGAGGAGAGTGGGAATTGGAGCCAGAATAAGCCAAGGTTGATCCGATCGGAATCGTGTCGTCGGATTGCCCCATCGATCGATGCTGATGGGGAGGCTAAAAATTGAAAAATTTCGAAGTTTCATCGGGATCATTTCCGACGGATGCGCGAGAAGCAAAAATCTGGAAATAAGGCAATCCGATCGGGATCGGTCAATCCGATCGGATCGGGTCCATCGGAATTGGTCAATCGATCGATTGTTGTGATGGGTGAACAAAATCCAAAGCCACTCGAAAAAAAAACCCCATTTTTTTCGGGAATTTCAGGGTTGGGGGGAATTTTCCCGATCGGATTGCGCTAAGTCAAAAAAAATTTCTTGAGGTTGGACCCCGATCCGATCGGATCGGGTCTGCGACACGTACATGTGGGCTGTTTTTATTGGGTTGGCCGATTACTTATCTATCCAAAATCAATTCCCACGGCCAAATCAACTCCTTAAACCCTCTTTTCTTTTCTCTTTTCCTCTCATTCATCATCTTCCATCCTCTCATTATCATCTTCTCCTCCATTAAAACCCTCCTCCTCCATACTTTCAAACCTCCATACTCCCTTCAATTCTTAAACCCCAAATCACACCAAATCACCCCACCATTCTCTTTCTTTTTCCATTCCTTCTCTTCTTCTACTATCTCAATTTCTCTTTTTCACTAAAAATCCAACCCCTATTTCTACTCATCATCAATGGCCACCTAAAAGCAAAGGAGAAGGAGCCCTCACCTCCCTCGGAAAGCGACGAGGAATGTAAGACTTCCATCCATCTTAGGGCATAACAATGACACCACTCCGGATCACGACTTCCCGAAATTCGGTTTCGGGATGGCCTTCAAAAGGTAAATTTTCAATCTTAACGTGCGTGGTTTCGTTCTACAAGATTTATAAGACCATGATTATATGCGGACTCTTGGCATTGAACCGGAATGCGTAAATTGTTCACTAAGTTAGAGTTATTGGGAGCTTTATGGTTTTTCATTTGTCATACTTATAACCTGTGATTGCGCTTGAATTTTTGATTCTTTGATTGTTATACAAGCTCATAGAATGAATTAGTTCGAAAAAATCCAATTACCGCTTTTTACACAAGGATACTCAAGTCTTTGGGTGCGGTTTGTAGGATACTTGTTTAAAAGCATTTCCATGATATAGTCTCCTGTGCCTGCTGTCCCTGACTATGCTTGGGTTGCTTTAACTGGTTTGCCAAACTAACGACAAGAAATTACATGCTGGACATATCAATCAAACCTGTGGTTTAGGATTGGCAAAATACATTGCAGTAACAGTTCTTGCCGTAGAGGCCATAACATAGAGTACGAGGAACTATATCCTCGGAAGTTACCTCGTTCCACCTTGCTTGCTTACAAGGTCAATGTAGGGCATCACTGCGTCCTACACATTGTTTCAAGGTAAGCTACTCTTCTGCCCCTCAAAGTTCATGCAGAAGTTGTTTTTGGGGGTTTAGGCAACCTTGTTCGCTCGGATATTCCCGTGAATATCGATGAGTCCCGTTTTGCTGAATTTCGATGTCCGGACTCATCGTACCTCGACTCGTACTACCTCATGCCACAGTCTTCGTTGGGTAGTACGAGACGGGGAGGGCTAAAATGGTTCTTTGCCAAAGGACTCGAAGGGGACTCCCACTTCTCTTGCCTACTATTCCGAGTCACCATACTGCTATTGCCCCTAACGCTCCAGGTACCAGTTGCTCCCTGATGGCAGCAACCGACCCTGACCGGAGCAGACCTCCACCCCCACCCCAGCCTTTTGCGTGCCCCTGATTATAATCATGATGAGGGGCATAAACAACATTTCCATTTCTCGACTAAATTGAGTCAAGGTTTGAGCGTTTGATACGCGTTTTCAAACCTTTCAACTGACAGCGCCTTGCTATTACCCAAATGTTGATTATTATGCTAGGCAAGGAAATGTTAACCTGCAGGTCCTCACCCCTCTTCGGTACCCCCTACCCTCGGGAGGATTTGGTCGAGCCGCGGTGGCCAGGGAGGCGCTTTGGGAGTTGGATATCAAGGCGGTGGCTCGGGCCATTCTAGATGATGAGGATGAAGGATTGAGTGCTTGCTTTCTTCCTTCCCTAGCATTGCGGACATTGCTAGATTTGGCTGTGCGAGGGGAACAAGCACCATTTGAGGCGGTGCGTTTGAGGGATGAGTTTATTGCTTTTAGTGTAGATGTTACGCTTTTAGTATAGTTTTTAATTGTGCTTTCTAGGATAGTTGCAAGGTTTGTACCACTCATTAGGAGTGGGGTTTACTGACAACCAAAAAAACGTATTGCTTTCATAGTGTAGCTGTAGAAAATAAATTAGATTCTTTGAAAAAAACATGTCTCCCTGGCCCATTGGCTGGAAAAATTGTTGTTATGCTTGTTGATGCTTGAACTTGACCATTGGTGAACTTTTGTATGCTTTTTCTGAATCCTTGACTGGGATTTGACTGATATCGATAGCCTGATGTATCTCCTTGGAACGAGGAAACTGAGCTTGAAGGATTTGAGCTTTATTTGATACATTCCATTCATATTTCTTTCTTGTGTGCTAGTTCCAGGTGTGTATATCTCTTAGTCTGGCTTGGTACTTGTCTAGTTGGCTATTGTCATATGTGAGCATATAGGGAGGCCTTTTCATTGTTAGGAGCCGTGCTTCAGTGTTTAGAAACATTATTATCCCTTGATCCCTGATTTTGAGCCTGAATCCTTTCATTTCATTGATTACCTACTTACAACCCTATTTTGGGCTTTGTTCGAGTACCCAATTTGGCTTGGGGGAGCATTTGGAGGGTGTGCGTGTTTTGTGGCGTCGTGTTTTTATGGAGCTCGTGTTTGGCGATAGTTGGGTGGTATAGTGTTCATATGGGTTCCTTAGCTTGAGTGTGTCATCGTTGCTATGTATTAGTGCAAGGCAAAAGTTAGTTGTATGCAAAAGTATTGTTTACATTTAATAAAAAAAATCCAAAAAATCCAAAAATAAAGTTTTATTTAAGTTATATTAGTCAATTAATGCCTTTGCACTTGTGTCTTTTGTAAAAAAAAGATGATGATGTGATGTAGTTGCGATTCTTGGAGTTGGATGGGTTGTTATTCGAGTTGGAGTTTGCTTGTAGTGTCTTAACCTTATCACTTGCTATTAGTGTTGAAATTGATGATGCTCCCTTGAGTAGACTTTAGCTCACATATCCAAAAAATTTATTCCTTACCCCTAACCTTAGCCCCATTACAAGCTTTTTAACAAGTCCTCACTTGATAAACATTGTGTCCATTTGTGTCTGTAGATGAGACCTTGCCAAGGTTGTTGAGTTGGGTACTTTCGAGTCGACTTGTAGGTTGAGTGTATTGATAACCCTTTTCAAAACCACAATGAGTGTTGGTGAGATGGAGGGTCCATTTTAGTATTTTGGACAAAAAGTTGATCATGTGCACATTTTATTGCACATGTGGGGTGGTGAGCGAATGGTTCATTTTTAACCCCCACAACAATGAGGAGGAGTGTCACTAGATGTGAGTAGTTCTTTCCTTGATTCCTATCACTCTCTAACTTGATGGCCTTAGTTGTGTTTTGGATGATTATGTTCTTGGATAGGCATTTGAAACTACTTGGAATATTTGGTTGAGGAATTGGTCGCGAGCATGTTTTGAGTGTTGTTTTTATGGGTGAGGACATGTTTAGATCGGAGATTTCTATGTTAGCTTGCTGAGGACAAGCAAGGAGTTGGCTTGGGGGAGTTTGAATGTATTGTATTATTATATTGATTTTTCCTCCCATTTCTCTTGCTATATCGAATGGTTTTTGGCCTCCTAAGGCCCTCTTTGCTACTAATTGTTGTTTGTTTTAGTGTTTGAGGTTAAGTTTAGGTTGCTTCCATTTATTTGGAGTGATTTCGGAGCTTATTTGCAAACGATTATCGGAGTTTATCAGAAGTAGCCAAATGAGCTAGGTATAGAGCGACGAGGAAGTTGATACATGCTCACTCTTTTGTCCATACTTTTTGTTCGTTCGTCGGATTGGTTGCGATTCTAGCTGCATTGGAAACTAGACTTCGAGAGCTTTTGATTTGATTAGGTTCACATGCGGGTTTGGATCACCGGAGCTCGAGATATGGCCTCTGAAGATGACGATTCTGTTGCCAAAAACCGTATCCGATTCCGATCGGATCACACCTATCCGATCGGATCGAGGCCCGATCTGCACCTTAAGTGGCTTTAAATTAGCTTTTAATGAAGGGCATGATTGTAATTGCAAGCTTTAGTTTTAATTTAGAATTTTCTGATGTTTAAAGGATAGAAATCCTAATTCTTCATTATCTTTTAATTCTATTATTCTAGTTTTCATTCAAAAGAGAAAATTCCCAAATTACGTTATGATTGAACCCTAGTTTTGGCTTTTCAATAGAATTCAATATTCAATCATCAATTGCAATCCTTCTTTTGGTATTAATTTTCCTTTAATTCAAATTCCTTATGCTTCAATTTATTTATACTTTGATATTGCTTGAATTGTTTTAGTATTAATTATTACTTCCAATTATTTAGGGTTTTATTATGTTTTGATTATTCTTTGTTTTAATTATGTTTTTTAACATCCAATCATCATGCTAATTCAACTATGAGCGATTAGTATTATTTCTTAGAGCAATTGGGGATCTATAGCAGTATGATGTTGTATAATTGGTTGATGCAATCATGGCTTGGCTTTTAATTAAATTCCTATTTGATGTTCTTCATGTTATTCAATTAGGTAGTGCACGACTTAATTGCTTAATTTAGATTAGTACGAGTTTCATAGATCTAGCGATTGAAACTTAATACAAAGATCTACATCAATAGGTAGAAACGAGACTTTCCTAGGTCGAGAGATACGGTTAGGATAGTTTCTTGGTTAATTGATTCGAAGAGAACTTTAATCCTGTTTTGATTTGCCATGTTATGAATTGTTGATTGCGCATTTGTTGTCAATTTACTGCTATAGTGAACCATAGCTTGATTCTTCTTCATATAGTTATCTCTTCCATAAATGTAGGTCATTAGTTTTAAGTAGTCTTAATCACAAACAACGCTTCTTTGCTGTTAGATGTTTATCAATTAATCAGTAAGTTGTTGTTTCCTCGTGGATACGATCCTGTTACCACAACTGCAGTTAGTTTAATAGGTATTATTTTGATAGGTGTGCGACATACCTGTCAGGCTGCATTATATTTAATTGAAGTTATATATTTGAAATACCTTAGTTGATTTATAATTTTATGATAATTATCTTACGTGTTTAATTGAAATATGATAATAATATGATATTTAATTGAAGTTATTTACTTGAAGTTATATGATAATTTTATAATGATAATTTTATAATAATTACCATATTTGTTGGTTGATTTGATTACCATATTTATTATTATTTTAAGGTTTGTAATTGGTAATAAATTTTGAATAAGATTAGATGAAGGATATAACTAGATTTATAATATTAATTATATATTTTAAGGTTTTTAATGTTTAACAAATTGAGAATTAGCCCGTTCTTTTGTATTCTAAACTAGTTTTTTTTATAATTCAGCCTCCTCGTCACGGTGTTGGGAAAAGGATAGTTTAGGCGTCAACCCGTGGAGGATGACTCTAGTCCACGGCATCTGCGTTCGCGTGGCGTATCTGCATCCGTACGGAGGGACAGGCCAGGTYGAGATGTGCGAAGAAAGTTGCATATGTCTAGTCACGTCGAGGGTCAAGGCAGTGGCAATTAGGAGTTCCACGACGATGACGCCGACCATGCGGATGATGATGCGGAGGACGACGCTGATGCCTTCGAAGCTGAAATTGAGCGTTAGTTTGAGACGGATACCGTTGGTTAGTGGCGGGTGTCTCAGGGTTCTAAAGGCCGATTTGTTGTTGGGGAAGGCAGCTCTCGAACCATAAAGGCTCGTAAGGCTGCAAAGGGTGCGAAGGGTAATGATGKGCGGGTCACTGCTGGTCCGGTTCCTGGTGGTCCTGATGACATCAGTTTGATTCCATTCACCGGCGGTCATGTTGCGCTCGAGATTTGGAATGGCAGTCATCCAAAAGTGTTAAGGTGTCATAACAGGTACACACTGGGCTACGAGCTGAAGAAGAATTGGATATGAAATTTGAGTCGTCAATCGCAACAGCTTCTTAGTGAGTCTGGGCTTTGGCAAGTCCCCTTTTGTGTCTTTAAATCTCTTGACTGGCCGCTCATAACGGCTTTCGTTGAGAGATGGCATCTTGAGACAAACAGCTTCCACCTACCTTTCGGTGAGATGACTATTATGCTTCATGATGTGTATCAGATCCTCGCCCTTCACACTAAAGGTTCTCTTGTGGTGAAAGTGGTGAACTCGAAGGCTCTAACGTAGTGGACATCTTCTATTCTCCATCTTCTTAACTCGACTAGTCTGAACGGCACAAATATGACGAACACTGCAGTTCTTTAAAAGACTATTCTTGACCGCTGTCGTAAGGTGGACCGTGACGAGGATACGCAGGTGGATGCCATTTTGTCTCTTATAGTTAGTGGTCTCTTATTCACTGATAAGAGTTCGTCGAGGATGCAAAAACATGATTTCATCTTCGCAGATCAGATTACTCAATCAGGTGTTTCGTGGGGATCGGCCACTCTAGCCTACTTGTACCGTCAGTTGGGCATGACTAGTCGTGCTGAGACATCTCATATTGGCAGTTGTCTTACTCTACTACAAGCATGGATATACGAGTACTTTCCGATGTTTAGGCYGCATCGAGACAGGCTTATGTTGGATTCTKGTACTCCGCATGCTATGATGTGGAATGTGTCTAGTGAGCCTAAGGGCAAGGACGAGCTTCGTCTCGCGGGATTGARGCCYAAGATWGACTTGTTRAYTGCTACTTCGGTATGTTTGATTTAACGTTTACTGTTTTTGTTTTTAGTATCATYTTAATTTGTAGTCTTGCTAACTTTCTTTCTTCACAGATTGATTGGCTGCCTTACGGCATAGATCCTGCGATAATGGTACCTAGGACTCTATACATGGGTACTATTGCTTGTCGCGACATCGTTGAGCCATATATGCCTATGTGTTGCCTACGTCAGTTARGTCGGMAACAGTGTATCCCCGTCCCACCTATTTAGCCCGAGTCTGCTTCTAGACCAACGAAAGGGCCATATAAGGTGGAACATGCAGMTGGAGCCCTCCTTTCGAGCTGGACCTCCTTTCCTCATGTGAACAGCTTGACGTTAGATCGTTATGCGCGGAACACCCCACCRAATTTGTATGCAGTGAGTGGTGATTACATGACTTGGTTCTTGCGTGTGTCGCATCCACGTCTACTACAGTCCCCAGAGACTGGTCCGACGATTGCAGAGATGCCTCCGGTGACGGCTACAGAGGAGGTAATTTTATTTTTTGTTATTTATTTCATTTGATTTTTTGTTATTCTTATTTTTTGTTGATTTTTACCGTTAATGTTTGTTGCAGTGGGTAAACTTATGGAAAGGCGTAGTTGGTGCTTTGACGCTACACCAACATACATGCAAGAGTAATGATCCTGCGTTCAAGAAGGCATGTTCGGATGCAAATGAATTGTGTCGTAAATGGTGGTCTGCAATAGGTCGAGAGCAGCCACACATCGAAGACGYGCCTGATGATTCTGATTCGAATTCGGATTCTGAATCCGAGTCTCAATCTCATTCTGATTCTCATACTGATTTTTAGTGTACCAGTTATTTAATTTTTTATTTTTGGACTTGGTTTTTTTTTTATTGTAGTATTTTGGACTTCGACATTTTATGTAGTATTTTGGACCTAGACATTTTATGTAGTATTTTGGACTTGGATTTTTTATTTAGTATTTTGGACTTGAACTTTTTATGTATTTTGGGTTTTAAACTATGTGTGTCATACGCTAAATAAGCTGCAACATACATAATAATAAGGTTTGTCATACAAACTACCTATCATAGTAGTAACTCATCATACAAAGTACCTATCATACTAGAAACTAATCATCATCTAAGTTCACTTGTTGCTGACTCGGAGTGCGTTGCGTCAATCTATCGCAAAGGGCTCTCCTAGAAGCGTACAGTTCTTCCCAACCATTAACTGTTGCATCATKAAGATCTTCCCACAAAGGAGAGATAGGTGGAACTGGGAACCCATGTTGCATGTGTAGCCGTATGTAATGTCGRAAAATACCGAGGTGCGCAATGACTAACTCCATAGTTGGCCTAGTGTTCCTACCACCAGTACTCAAAGGCAAAACAGTTATCGAGTAGTTTGTATCARCATTTTCTTGGTTTACCGAGAAACATATGATTGTACATTTGTATTGATTTGCAATCGGGAATAGGTCTGCTACTACCTCCATGTGATGCTTTGGACCGCATGCACCACCTTCCCAGTTGATCCGGTCGACGGCTTGCAGAACGTGATCAATACCATAGATTTGCCCATAAACGCCTACGTTCGCCACAATT
>SNQN01001719.1:64474-88298 GCA_008642245.1 Bassia scoparia | reverse complement strand
GGATTTGCCATACTTGTTCTTTCGAAATCATTTAGTTCGTCCTGCTTAGCTTTTATCCAGTCGCATCTTTTAGGGCTTCTTCATGATTCTTTGGTTCAACAATGGACGAAAAAGCATGGAAGGCACAAAAGTTTCTCAGCTGACTCGAGTCTGAGTTCCTTATTTATATCACTGATAATGAGATTAGTAGGGTGTGACTCATGTTGTTTCAGGGTTTAGGCTGGAAATTCCTTACAGAACTCCCGACTTGAGGCGGTCTCAGCTTGAGTTCTTTCTGTTTCTTCCACTTCCTCAATAAGTTCCTTAGTCTTTTCTCCTTCGCGTTGGTTAGAGAACTTCTGTATTTACAAGTTGTTCTCTACCTTAACATCAGGAGTTTCTTTGAACGAATGCTGAGTTCTCATCTGGATCTTCCTTTCTTATTAAGCCTATTCAAAATCATCATTTTCTAATTCGTGAGCATCAAAACATGTGTTAGTTTCATCAAATATAACATGAATGCTTTTCTTCAACACCACAGAGTTTTTATTATACACTCTGTATGCTTTGCTGTGATTTGAATATCCAAGGAACACGGCTTCTTCACTACGCTCATCAAATTACCCAAGTTTCTCTTACCATTGTTTGAACAAAGCACCTGCATCCAAAAGTTCTAAAGTGAGATATATTAGAGTTTTCTACCCTTCAATAGTTCATATAGTTTTTCTTGACCATTGGTCTTAAGCATAACTCTATTGATGATGTAGCAGGCAGTGTTGACTTCTCTGCCCAAAAGTTCTGGCGAGACCACTGGCTATTAACATAGTTCTAGCCATGTCTTCCAAGGTTCTGTTTTCCTCTCCACAACTCCATTTTGTTGTGGGGACCTAGGAGCAGAAAAAATTATGGCTCATACCCGTTTCCGCTGCAAACTCATCAAAACATCTGATTTTCAAATTCAGTTCCATGATCAGACCTGATGTGAACTATTTGAAATCACTTGTTTCTGGATCTTTTAGCAACGCAACAAACTCGTCAAAAAGTTTCATCTTTGCTGTTAAGAAGATCACCCAATGTGAATCTCGAGTAATCATCAACGATCACTAGTACATATCTCTTACCACTTCTGTTTTGAGTTCTCATTGGACCACACAAGTCAATGTAATTAACTCTAAAGGTTGCTTTTGTTGTTATCATATTTTACTTTGAAAAGATGACCTTATTTGTTTCCCCCTTACACAAGCATCGCACAAGAATTGATTGGGAACTTGACATTGGAAGTCCAACTACAAGTACCTGTAGTGAAGCTGTTCATAAGAGAGAAACTCTGTGTCCAATCTTTTGTGCCAAATTAAAGCATCATCCTCAATCACACTGAGAACAGGTCAGATTTTCCTTGGAACAGTGTTGAGATCCACTATATAAGTGTCCCTCTTCTGTTTCCTTCAAGAACGATTAACCCAGTGTGGTTGTTGATGATATGACAATTTTTCGGTGGTAAATTTTATTTTGTTACCTTGTAACAAAATTTTGATATACTTAGTAGTTATGTTTAAGACCCTCGACTAAAAATACATTATCGATACAATGAGAACTGGACTTACCAACTTTACCTTGGCTATGACTTCACCTTTCTTGTTGTCTCGAAAGTCACAGTTCCACCAATATAGGCCTCTAGCGAGAGAAACTTTGATTCTCTCATATGTTAGAACAACCACTGTCGAAGTACCAGCTGTGTGTCTCCCCTCACTAGACCTGCAAAAAACTTAGGTTAGTATGAGGAACCCTTTCTCGGGTCCTTTTGAAGAGGAAGTCGAAGCCTTTTCATTTTTCTTAACCCATACTTGTTTTACATTATTTTTATGGCATTTTGCTTCCTTATTAGTTATTCTACATAGAGTCCGATTTACCACAAAAATGTGCAAACCTTGTTACTAGGTAAATCTACATATGTCTTCTTATTTTCCTTGTGCTTAGTGTGCACATAACCTAGTCCTTCAGTTCTTTCACTTGAGCTCTTTTAATCCATTTAAGGAACAAAATATTGACTTATATCTCTATTTTTTCGGGTCTCAAGTTCCTTCTCAAATTTTTGCTTTTTCAAGTTTTGAGTTCCTCAAGATTGTTCTTGAGTTCCTTAAATCTTTCATAAATTCGGTTAGAGAGGAACTTGCACCACTTATGTCAACATTCATCATTTTATATTGAGCCACATTCAATACCAAACATTATATTTTCCTGTTTGAGTTTTTCCACAAGCTCCTTCAAAGAAGATTCTTGTCGAACAACTCAAAGAATCTATTTGAACATCAGTTCTATGATTCTCTATCCATGATACATGTCTTTATATGCTTTAGCGCTTTTTCAGATTGATTCAAACTTTTGGTAACATTCCTCCAGTCTTCATCTCATATTCCATTACTAGGTCAACCAATCTTGTTTAGTAAAAGTGAGTAGTTTTGTGGATTGGGATATACCTCTTTTTCTTGAGTTTCATCATCGTTTTGGCCATCAGACATAATGAAGTTGTCTCAATTTCAGTGTTGCTTCATCATTATTCACTGTCTGACTCTCCCCATGCAGCAATCATTGTTTCTCTACATCTGTTTTGTTGAAATTCCTTGTTCCCTGTTAACCGTCTTGACTTTGCCTTTTCTTTGTCGGACTCAGAGGGCAATGCTTTACCAATGATCAGTAGCCCCACATCGATGACAAGCTTGTCACCTGTTTTCTTGACAAAGTTTTAGAAATTTGTTAGATTAAACATTTTTTGAACCTCTTACCAGCCATGGCAGCTTCATCTTCATCCACCTCAGATCCTTGACTCATCAGATTCACGCCAATTTCTTTCCCTTATTGAGTTCACTTGTGCTTGGACCCAATATGTAATTCATGGTCATCAGGTATCCAGCTAGTGCTCAATATTGAACTTGGTAAAGTCCTTGGTTTCTTGGAGGCATTACCTTAGTCTTCCTTCTCTCATCTTAGGTAGACTTCGAAGATCTTTCTTACTCTGTCATCGAGTAAGAATATTCTTGCCAAGAGAAACTAATTCATTTGTAATGTTAGTAAACCTTGTAACATATTTTGATTATTCTTTAGTGTCCATTTCAAAGCTCATATTAGACATCAGTAAGTCTATTTAGAACGCTTACTTTCATTTGTTCCTTCATTGTTATCTCTAAACAAATCCCATATTTCCTTGCATTCTTGCATCCCATGACACGATTGTGTTCATGGGTTCCAAGACCACAATGTAGGATTTTGACAGCAAGGCATTCAGTTCAAGTTTTATCAAAATCTTTTATCAATTCAGACATAGGTTTAGGAACTACCCATTGTTTACCGTCTGTAATTTCAAAATCACCACTTCTATGACTCGCCACACTTGGTAGTTCTGCGCCTTGATGAATAGTTTCCATTCATATTCTTCATAGGAATAGAATTTTCCATTGAACATCAGAGGTCTCTGAGTAGAATATCCTGTCTTCAAGTTTCTCAGCGTGATTCAAGTTTTCCAACTACTCTAACGTTCAGTACACTCTTCAGGTTTTCCTGTTGTCTACGAGAACTTAGCTCTGATACCAATTGTTGACTCGACTGAAAATACAGAGGGGTGGGGGGTGAATTTATTATTTGAGGAACTTAAGTTACTTTCGCAGAATAAAGAAACTTAACTAAGAGTAACACGAATCAGAGATTTCAAACACAAGAAAACTCTCAAGACAAACTCCAAGCAGAGGAAAAAACTGTGGCCTGATGCTCAACATCAGGATCGTCTTTATTATAATAGTTTTAAACACCTATTACAATCTAAGACCCTCTTCTCAGTTCAATGAAGAACTTCTTGAACCCTCGTAACCAACCCCTCTGTTGGTCACACTCTCTAACTCTCAGTTCCAATGAATCCCTCGGCTATGAAACTACTCTCTAACCCCTTGCTTTTAATCAACAGATCAAAGCACTTTTACAACTCGATTTTACTTAAGACTTGGCACTGGTATGAAGAATAAAGCTCTTAATATTTCTTTGCTCGAAGTATATTGATGTTTTACTGAATAGAAGTATTTATAGGAAGATCAGAAGTGCGTAGTCATCAAGCAGTCACTCCACTATCACACTACATCCTATTTTTAGGAGAAGTTGCTCAGTGGAACTTGATCACCAATCCACTTCACCACGATCTCCACATTGTCAGGTTTTTAGCTGTTTAATGCTTCCCTTTATTTCTCAGGTGGTTAGCTTGATTAAACAAGCTTCTTGTTACACGTTATTTTAAGCAAAAAAATTTCCAAAAATCAAGGAAGGCATTTTCTTCTAAACCGTAAAACCAAAAGATATTTATCAAAGATAAAAATTAATTTCAAAGATAATATAATATATAGTTTTTAAGAAGATAAACAACCAGAAAAAATTCTTAACCAATTTGTAAAACGATTTTATTTATGAGAATATTTACAAGTTACCTGGTTTATTTCCCTTTACAAACCACCGAATAAGTCCTTTAATTATTTAATTCACAAACTTATAATATATTCTTCGTTTCTTCTTGAGCTTATATTCCATACCATACTGCCAAGTTATACAATAAATCTAAAATTACTAAACACTAAATCTATTGTACCAAAAGTCTCGAAAACTGTTTAAGCCATTGCCAAAGAACTCGAGTCTTCCTTTATATGAGCTTCTTCCTTGAGCGAGCTCAGTTTAATGTATCCAAGAGACCCGGAACTTCTTTCTTCTCCTAAGATTATCATCATTCCTTTAAGACATCTGAATCATCAAACATCTGAAAACACAACACTTAACACTCATATCAGATAAACATTTTGTGAGTTTGCCTTAGTTGGTTTGTTATGACATTCATCAAAATACATAGGGTTCAACATCTGCAGACAAGTAAGATATTTGTATGTATTATACATATGGAACTATGATAAAAATGAAATTAGACAGGGTTTAGGCACAAACTGGCAATGTAATCTACACCTTGACATGGTTTATATGGTCTTAAGACAAGGTTACGAAAACAATATGCACTAATTATAATTGTACAATGATTGAGAATTCTTAATCACTTTTCAACTCTATGTCCTTACTTACAAGAAAGTCTCTCATATCGGGAACTTCATCATAATATCATAAAGGAACTATTACAAGTGTAGTAAAACATCTTTTATTTAGCGAAATAATGTAATTAAGTTAATGATTTCTATTAGAAACTTCATTCTAAGACTAATCGAATTAGATACTCTTGCTTTTCAATCATCATATAAAGTAGACATTAAGATAACAACCCATAAATCAACTATAAACCTACCACATCAAACATCTAATATGCTCTTTCATACTAAATGTATGAAACTCTATCGTATTATTGTTGATACATCATTTATCTCCTTAAGAGATGTATTGTCATAAAGCATCATAATAATTAACTTCGATATCATATGGAGTTTACTTTGATCTATTACGGAGTTGATTAATAGTTGACTTTGATATCTTGATTACTCATAACTCAATGACATTTATCTGTTCTCATAGTCGAACCCACTTTCAACCGATCAAACTGGATTATCCCGGAATTCAATTGCAATGGAATTCATCCATTATCAACCGAAATCGAACTGAAATGAATCACGTTTCAACTAAATTATTGATCTAAATCGACACCAAGTTACCAACCAAAACCTAACTGAACTGAATCACGGCTCAACCAAATTGAGTCGAACCGATACCAACCAAAACTAAACTGAACTGAATTGGATTTTTCTTCAATCGATTTGAACTGAATTGTTATCAACCAAAACTGAACTGAACTGAACTGAACATTTATTTTAAYTGCATTGAACTGAACTGTACTCAACTGAACTGTTTCAATCCGCCCAAAACTGAACTGAACTGAACTGAACCGAACCGAACTTGGTCAAACTGAATTGAACTGAACTACTACCAACTGAAACTGAACTGAACTGAACTGTTTGGTTTCAACCATAACTGAACTGTTGAACCGAATTAACAGGCCTAGATGTGACCCTCCTGAGAGGAGTTACATCGAGAGCACAAGGGTTAAAATTAGGGATTTTGAGGGAGAGATTAGTACCAACTGGAAGAATAGTATGGGAAGCATTCCACAACAACATGCGATATTTGAAGGGAGCTTTAATTTTCCAAAGATGCTTCCAGGATAAGGGGAGAACAAAAGCAGTAATGGAAGGACTAGTAATCATGTGATAACAAGATTTAATAGTGAATAAACCCTTAGAAGTGTGTCTCCATCTCCAACTATCCCTCAACCCTCCAGAAGAAGAGAGAGGAATCTGACCAATAAGTTGCACAATAGAACTAGGAAGATAAAGACTTAAAACCTCAAGACTCCAAGAACCATTGTGAGTGATATGAGCAACTCTCCAATGCTCAATGCTCTCTGGAATTCTGCTAACCAAAAGATTGTGCAAAGGTTCTTCCCCCACCCAAATTCCCCACCAAAGTGAGGTATCCATGCCATCCCCAATTTGTCTAGCAAGACCTAATTTTAAGATATCTTTACCCTTAATAATGTCACGCCACAAGGGAGAACTAATGACATGGTTTTATATAATAACAAGTATACTTTGGCRACCATCTCATATGTGATGTAACATTCCTAAAAGAGTGTTGTGTAATATTGTTTGCACGGAAATCAAAAGGCCTCATTTTTCCTTGATGGAAATATAACTTTTGGACTTCTTTGACAATAAATAAGTACAACCACCAAAGGCCCCAATGTTAGTGTTTAGGAATCATTGTATTGACATCATTTAGATTTATGACGCCAGCCTTATGCATGTGATTATATGTATTGTCCCATCATAATTATGATAGTGTCATTAATTTGTTGTCTTATCACAATGCACTTTGAGTTTAATGATGCCAAATATTCATTTCATAATTTTAGMATTATAATTTTAATATTGCAAGGCGGTATATTTTGCAAAATTATCTGAAGTTTACAAACTAAAACTAGAAATTAGTACACAAATCTAATATTTCGAGAACTTAGAAAACTAATAAGTTCTATTATTAGAATTGCGTTTTGGACTAATTTAATTTTTACAATTCGTGGAAGACAAATTTGGGAAAACCTAATCTCCTCCAACCAAATCATAATTGTCAGAGTTAGTTAGTGATACAAAGACCCACACATACCCTACCCTAATTTAAGTTTACGGGTCTTAAATTTTTGGACACTATGGGTATGGGTAGGGTATGAGTATTATATTTATCGGGTAAGGGCATTGGCGGACGCAATAGGGGGGGACAAGGGGACACTTGTCCCCCAAATTTAAAAAAATCGAAAAAAATCTATTTTTTTAAAAAAAAAATTCTGAATATATATAATAAAAAATCACAAAGTAGAGTTAGCTCAACTGGTTAGATACCTTGTTTTAATATCTAGGGTCATGGGTTCAAACCCTATTGCCAGCAAAATATTTATTATTTTTKTTCCCCTTTGTTTTGCACTCTTTGCTTTAAATTTTAACTTGTGATCGCTTTTATAATTCATTCTTACATATTTATATATTTATTTCCATGATTACATTTTCCCTCTTTTCAATATTCATACTTCTCAATAGCTTCAATAATTTATTGTTTTATAAGAATTAATATTAAAATGGCCTTTTAATAAATCGGCTCTAGAAAAAATCAAAATTTGTTGCACACTTCACAATACTTAAAACTAATTTTGCTGAAATTTTCAAATTGTCTATAAAAAAGTGAATTTTTTTTGCATCCATTGCCCCTAGAAATTGCTTTGAGGTGGATGCATTGGTTAGAAGAAGTTTGACTATGATATCTTTGATTCCCAATTTGAGGCATATATGTGGGTTGTGGTTCATGAGCTATGGCCGTTTTTCGGCTACCAACTATACTGCCATAATCTCTACTGCCATAATTGCCAACCATTGCACTTGATTTGTTTGTAGGTGGAATGGGCCATAACCGCCAATAATTGATTATTGAAATTTGTTAGCTACCATTTCAATTTGTTTATTTTTGTGTTTTCTTTCTACAAACATTAGATAATGTCACTACATATAATAAAACATCGCTAATAACCAAAATCATTCCCTCCCCATTTACAGAGCATCTCTAATAAGCAATTTTTTAAACACGAAAGGAGATTTCTTAATTACAGTCCAACTAGTACATCACAATGCTAGTGAGATGCTGGGGCGTCAATGGAACGGATAGGATCTGATCCCTCTGCCCTAGGGGTACGGCTCTCGGTGATGACTTTGGTTTTTTTAGAAGTGAATTATWGCTTTTGCATAGTGTGAGTATGCGTGGATTTGTGTGTATTATACTCGAAAAAACGAGTAAATAAAGTCGCCATCGTACTCCTTCGGGGAGCTATGGAACCCGTATTAAGCTTTACCGAGACATAAAGCAAGACGAAGGACTCATAGTCTAGTCGAGCACAAAAGATCATGGACTAAAAGACAAGGGTAAGGGCGAAGTAGTGCACAACGCGCCCCCATCTAGCGGCCTCCACTCGGTCATAGTGAGTCCATTGTCAAAAAGACAACAGAGATATTTCCGTTTTGACCCTAAACATGCAACTGCTATGTGGGCTGTTGTAGGCGTGTGCCCACATCGGGCCTACGTCCTACGTTAATTTTGAATTGTGGGCTTGAGCCACAGATCCTGCACGTGAATGCGTTGGGGTGTGTTGTTGATAGAGGGAATCGTCATCGTGTCTATACAGGTTAATCATGGACGCCCGAAACATTGGTGCCAAACTAATGGCCCCACTGTTTGGTTTGGTAACCAGAGTATGGGTTCGGGGACATGGTACGGATAAGATCTTTGACCCAATCCGCTCGCATGTAGCGGCCTCTACTCGGTCTCATTGTAGTTCCATAAATCATAATCATTAAATTCAAAGAGCCTATCGATTTGTCCTTAAAAAGAACACTAAACTAATATTATTATAAGAGTTGATTTCTATTATACATGCATCGCTAACTATCCTAACGATTGTGACCACTTCGAATTAATCAAATTAATATGGTGCCTAAAATCCTTTCGTCCATAATTAATCTGAATTTAATGTGATTCAAGCAGATTCTAGTCTTGATTAATTTAAGCAATYGAAAGAGTCATAGGCACAAAGATCAAGAATAATATATAAAGAAATCRAAAACTCAAATATATACAAATCAACTTATATTGTATCGCTATCGATACAAAAGAAAACAAAGGTTAGTGGATCAAAAGMTTTGCTTCCAATGGAATAGCTAAATCCTCAAAGATACGACTCTGAAAGCTGCATCGAATTTGAGGGACTTTTGATTTTGAGAGTGGTTTGTGTTTGTGGATTGAATTTGAACGAGAGAGACTTTTGAGAGCTTTCATTACTGATTTTTTGTTGATTGAAGATGATTTTTTTGTTGATATTCGAATAAGCAYCGAGAGCATGTATTTATAGGCGTCTTAGGGAAGGATAAGATAGGAAAAACTAACTATTTCTATCTTTTGTGTGATATCTTTGGGAATTTTTGCATTTATATCTTTTGRATTTAATATGTTATCCAAGAATTATCCTTTATTTGATTTTGTATAAACTTGGTGGTTAAAATTAATCTTCTAAAATATTCAGGATCATTCCCGAATTATCTGGATTTATCTAAAAAATTTTGAATTTATTTATTTTTGAAAATTATTTCGCATACTTATAAAAATAATAGAAAATCACAAAAAATATATAAAAATTATTTGAAAATACTGGCGAACTCAAAAAAATGAGAAGAATAAGATGAGAATGAAAAATCTTAAAAATGACTTTTAGAAATCATTCTAAAAAATCATTTTTTTTTTAAGAAAAATGCCCTAAAAATAAAAAATAATTAAAATAACTATTTTCGCCTATTATTAGGCCCTCGACATATGATTTCGAACTCAACTTCAATTCAACTCATGCAAATGTGTTTGGATTTATGGATTTCGCCACTGCTTTCATAAACAAATCCATTTCGAAATGTCGTATTTTTCCTCATTGGCTATTCAATTTGGGGAGACACTTTTGGGTGTCTACAGAAGCCCCCACTATGGCTAAGTCTGGAGAGACGAAAGTCAAATTATTCGATTCGGGACGGAGGATAGCTCAAGACGTTCTGTGGTCTTAAGTTATCCTTTTCACCGGTACTTACAAAACAAAGGTTAGTTTTACCCATTACCGCGCCCCATGCAGCTGTATTCCCTCGGAAGTGCTTGGGTCCTTTGGCGATTCTTCTCCTTACGACTGGCCTTGGCTTTTTAGGAAAACAACAATGACTTGAAAAAGATAGTCCTAACTCAAGATGAAAGACTATCTTGATAACGATATAGGTCTGTTTTAATGCTTAGAGAGACATGAGAATGATAGTCCTAACTCAGGATTAAGGGCTATCTTAAAAACGACATAGATTTGTTTTAATGCCTAGAGAGATTTAAAAATGATAGCCCTAACTCATGATTAAGGGCTACCTTGATAACGRCATAGGTCTGTTTTCATGCCTAGAGACACTTGAAAATGATAGTCCTAACTCAGGATTAAGGACTATCTTGAAAACGGCATAGGCTGTTTTAATGCCTAGAGAGACTTCARAATGATAGTCCTAACTCAAGATTAAGGATTATGTTGAAAAYGACATAGGTCTGTTTTAATGCCTAGAAAGACTTGAAAATGATAGCCCTAACCGAGGATTAAGAACTACCTTGAAAATGGCATAGGTCAGTTTTAAGGCCTAGATAGTCCTAACTCAGGATTATGGACTATCTTGAAAACTACATAGGTTTGTTTTAATGACTAGAGACTTGAAAATGATAGTTTTAACTCAAGATTAAGGACTTTCTTGAAAATTACATAGGTCTATTTTAATGCCCAGAGAGACTTTAACTTGTAACTTGTGACTTGTGACCTTGAAATTGGTAATAGCTCTAAAGGCTACATAAGTCTGATTTTATATCCCTAGTGCACGAAGGGTCTGTACGGTCTAGTTTGATGGCCCACATCATATCCAAGTTTGGTTTAGGATGCGAAAATGTATGATCAGAATTGTGGCATGTCTAGGTCTGGTTTAAAACATGAAAGGRCGATATTGGAGTCTAATCCTAGTACCAAGTGTCAATTAAAGAGTGCTAATTGATAAGGACCTATAGAGGTGTGCTAATTGAGAAGTGATTGGACAGAGGTGACATGGATTGTTGATTGACAATATTGTGGCTTGAACTTGAATTGACATTAATGTTGATGGGGACATTGACTTGAAAGAGACAGGGTCCATAAGTGAAGTTTCAAAATATCCACTTGGACATGMAATAGAGCCTTAGGAGACAAGAAACCCCTAACAAGAAAATAAGGGATTTTTTAGTTGGTCATGATGATGGCAAGCCCCCCCCCCCAGCAAGATTTGACAAAAGTTTTAGTGAAATGGTCATTTTGAGTTCCCAATGAGATGTACTAACCTAGATTAGGTGGCTTTACTTCTTAAGGATTGAGTCAACGAGTCCTTGAAGGTGGCAAAAAGATAGACAATGGTTCGAGAATAGAAAGGGTCAAATTTGACTAAGGTCAAAGATGTGGCTAGATGTGAGGTTGGCTAATGATGCGGGTTCAAACATGAGTCTTTATCGGGGTCTAGAATACAAAATCGAACCACTCATTGAGGTGAACCTAATTGTATTTTTGTAATTGGATCGGCCTCGAGGTGAGGCTATACGTATCCTTGTAGAATTAGACCGATCGTAGTTCGTAAGGTCATTGTTGAAAGTGATGGAAAATGTTCATTTGGAGTGGACTTTTGAGGTTGTAATGTGGGCTAAGATTAGGTGTGAGGCTTAATTGTCTTCGATTTGTATTGGACTTTGACAAGCTTTGACTTTAGACTTTGAATTTGAATTTTGATTTCATTTGATTCTGAAATTGTATTTGGAATCTTTGAATTGAGCTTGTCATTGTCTTCTTGAACGGTGTTTTGTTAAGAAAATGGTTAATAAGCTCAAAGGAGTTGTGAGACACCTGGAAATGTGTCTCCCAAATGAGTAATCCGTGATGAACATACCGCGTCTCGCGTTTGTTCGAATCAGAAAGATGCTTTGAATTCATAAAATTGGAAATACGCAAGGTCGTACTCGGAAAATATTGAGACAAAGGTCAAAGCAAGGCAAAAATATTTTCTTTCGTTTTCTCAAAGTTTTCAAAGGTTTTCAAAGGCGATTCTCATGCTTTTTGATTTTCATCATGTCCGTCACATTTTTCTGAATCCGCCAGTATTTTTAATTAATTTTCTGATTTTTCTATGATTTTCTATGAATTTTGCCAATGTTTAAATACGCAGAATACGCAAAAAATACATGAAAAATTAGAAAAACACTCCGGAAATACGCTGGAACCTTCTAGAACGATTCTAGAACTCCTTGCTTGGAAGCAAGGGTGTCTAGGTGGCTCGAATCAAAGGAAATCAGAAAAATCGAGGAAATCAAAATATTTCGAGGTTTTTGGAAAATATACAAAATCATTGAGCGTAATACGCAACTTGATGAGCGTATATAGCTCAACAGGAGCGTATATACGCTAACAGAGCGTATAACGCTCATACAAAATACGAAATTGCCAAAAACTTGAAGGTGAGTAGCGTATATACGCTGTAACGAGCGTATATACGCGAAGCAGCGTATATAACGTCATATACGGCGTATATACGCAGGGTTTTTTTGCTCAGAATTGCCTCGTGCCTATTAATACACTCTGCTTGCTCAGTCCGGGACACCTCACTTCTGAACACACTCATATGCTTCCTACGCATACTCTCTCTCTCTTCTCTAAAACACTTCAAAACACATTATACATTCGTTTTAATTCAAAAGCATCGATTCTCTTTCGAATCAACAAGCGATAACAAAGTTGAATTGAGATTACTCACCAATAATCTCTCTCACTTTCTTTTAATATGACTAACCATGTTATGAGTTTTAAATATAAAAGCAATGTAGAAACTCACTTTTAACTTGTTCATGTAAATATGTTGGGTTTTCACATGTTTGCAAGGTTTCATTGGTTTTGTTTTTCATTTCATATTTATTATTTCATTGTCAATACTAACAATCTTTTCTCTTGTATAGCAATTAAGGCGAAAGATCCATTGCGCTTGCGTTTTATCAAGACTAACAAATTATTTCTTTGTTTTCTGTAGCGATTCAAGCAAAGATTCGTTCTCATTGCGTTTTTACAAACTACTTTGTTTTCTTTGCAGACTTAGATAGATGAGTTTGCATATACTTTGAAGTTTATCACTTCATCTTATTGCATATTGCCATTGTTGTTGTATAATTTGTATATATCTTGCTAAACAAAGACCGGAATTATGTGAATCACTTTAAACAGATTAACTATGGACAACCTGTTTAGGCACCGTTTTAACATGATTAATACAAATGGTCACAATTTCTAGGTTAGTAGTCTCTTGTGCATAATAGTAACACACTTTCGTAGTAATCTTTAGGGTTAGGACGCTTCTAAGGTGCTAAAAATGTAAGTTATGTGCATTCAATAAATCCGTGCTTAATGGAATTACAAGAGACCTGAGTAGAGGCCGCTACATGCGGGCGAATTGGGTTACAGATCTGATTCGTACCATGTCCCGAAACCACGACTGGTTATTGATTGGACGTGGGGCCATTTGATTTGGCACAACGTTTCGCGTCCGTGAATAACCTTCCAGGCACGGTGCGACTCCCCTCACTCACAACACTACCCCACACGCACTCACGTGCGGGATTCCGTGGCTCAAGCCCACGCATAAAGCACTCGATGTAGTACCAAGCCGCGCGCCCGCTATACGCTGAGGGCCGCCCACGTCCTACAATTTGGCGACTTCACTGGGGATAATCACGTTAGGTAGCAACGTGGACAGACTTGAAAAGTCTCGTATCCACATCACGCTTTAATGGATTTTGCATGTTCATGTGACTTTCGAATAAGGTGCGCCTTAGGCACCTTGGTCTATTGGGCATTGCTATGCTCGAGACTACCATAAGGGGGATACTACCTTGGTTGCATTGTGGTTAATTGATCGCATGGCTAAGGCAAATCCTATCCCGCCATGCCGTGTGTGCCGTGTTACTGATGCGTGTGCATAAGGGTATCTTGGCCATACATCACTAATTGCAAGTGGTGAAACTGGACCCAAGTCTGCCTTAGCGCGGTACACTCTCGACTTAACCTAGACTGACCATAGTTGGCTTGCCGTCATGTGTCTTGTATGTGTGTATATATGGGGCTAGCCATTGTACATTCTAGCCTTAACACAACACTTGCATATAGTCCATGGTCATCTTTTACACACAATGCATTCCATAGCCTATAGTGACTTTAGTTGACCTCTGCCTTAGTCTGCGACCATAGTCACTAGGACTTTGTCCTTCAAGTTTTCGACCTTAGTCCACACAGACTTTGACCTAGTCTTGACCTTTGACCATTAGAGTCCACTAGACTCTGATCTTAGGTCTTGACCCTTGATTACTAGGGTAGGCACAGACTTTGACCTTAGACGTTGACTTTAGGATTGACCTTGCATTCAGCCACACACGGCTCGACACATAGGCATGACCCTAACCACATGACATATGCATACATTCCCAATGTCGTTGTGTGCCCTTTCAAAAAAAAAAAAACAAAAAAAATTCAAAAAAAAAAAAAGTTTCAAAAACGAAAGGGCACTTGCATTCATACTTTCATTCCAGGAAAATGACCATGGAATTAGACATGCATTTGCATCTGCATTCATGTATTCAATAATGACAAGGAAGTTCACTGAGGGTTTGTTTTCTTTTTGAAACAAGGTGAAGCCGTCTCCATAGCCCTTGCTCGACCCAAAGGAGTTTGAGCCCTCAGCCAGTCCAAACCTAACCTTCCTCTAACTTCATTGATCCCTCAGCCCAATCCAAACCTAGCCTTCCTCCAACCTTCATCCTTCATCAGCCCTAACCACACCCTCAGCACAATCCAAAACCTACCTTCTCCAACTTCATTACCCATCAGCCTTAACACCACAGATGGCCTCCCAACAAGAAAAGCTCCAAAAGCTTGCGCGAGCAGTTCAACAGCTTGAAGCTCAGATCAAGGAGTTGACCTCGAGCTTCCTTGGACAAGCTGTTTGAAAGCAATCAAAGAAGCACCGACCCCACCTTCTACCAAGACACACTCTCTTGACCCCAACCTTGCAACCAAACTGCCAAAGGATTTCTCAGCCGAAACATACCCAAGTTCAAGCCGACTGATGACCCTCGATTCCATATAAAGGGATTTAAGACCACCATGGCACTTAAAGGGATTGACCCTGCCTTGTTTCCAATGGTCTTTCCCTTTCTTGGAACCGATATGTCAGAAGTGGTCTTTTCACTTCCTGAGAAGAAATAGCTACTTGGGAACATCGTCCACGCATTGTGCAAGATACAAGCGTAACATTCAGACCCAAAATCCTTCCGAGAGCTTGAAATCCTCACAGGAGAAACGAGGGTTCACCACCTATCTACTGATGGAGAGATAGCCTGCCACCCTAGTCTCCGCTCCCACTGAAGAAGAGATGTCAAGACCTTCATTTCTAAATCCAGCCAGAATACAGAGATCATTTCAAGTATCGAGGCCTCACCACGTTCGCAAAGGCTTACGACATTGGAGTGACATAGAGAATATCTTCTTGTCAATTCAAGAGTCAAGTACAGAGTCTTAGCTTTAGGATCGAGTCGGAGAGTCCTTTCCTAGACTATGTATCCTTTCTTTTTCCATATCGGGTCATTCATTAGGTTTAGGATCAAATCTGCAATTAGCCTCTATGTAATAAATTCTTTGTTTTTTAATAAAAGTTTCTTTTTCTCATTTTCTTTAGCCTCCATATAGTTTTGGCTTCTAACTTTAATGGAATCAAATTAATGATCGACCTCACAATTCAATGGACATTGCAAGAGAGGCCTTCTTTCATAGCTCCACAAAAAACACCTTCTCCCTCCATTCCCTTCATCATATCAAAATCCTCTGCAACCCTTGAGCCATAAACACTATCATTCAGCCTATCTTTCTTTCATCACCACATCGACCCAACCTTTGGCCAAACGGTGCGTAGAAAGACATGTGCAAAAGAAAAAAAAAGAAAGAGAAAATAAAAGGGCAAAAAGCAAAAGCAAAAAGCAAAAAATCAAAGTTCCAATGCAAATCAATTTCAAAATCCAATGCAAAACCAAAGTTCAAGCCCAAATTCAACAAAAAAGCAAGAGTCAAAAAGCACACTGCGCACCATGGGTCACTTCGTAATCATCAAGCCTTTTCAACTCAAACCACAGCCTCACATTACAACCAAAAAGCCTCTCACACGAGGCATTGTCCAAATCTCAACAAGAACTACGACGGTCTGATTCCGTAAGGATAGCTAGAAGCCTCTTCTCGAGGTCCGACCCAATAACCCAATAATCAATAATCTGTATTCCATCATATAGTTTGATTCCTTAAAGTAAGAAGCGCAAATTCCTAGAGTAGAACCCGACATAGACTCGAGTTTGACCTACATCATCTAGCCACACAATCAATTTCCCATTCACTTACCCTTAGTTACAAATTTTAGCCTTGTCTTTTCTTGAACCTCTAGCTATTCTTTCATACACCTTAAGGACTCTCCTCAACTCTCTTTAGGCTATCACTCGCCGACATTCATCATGCATTCTCCTCAAAGCATCGCGTTGCAGCATTTCCTCATTCCTCTCTCCTCATGCAGATTCAGCTCAAGTTACTGATATGGGCAAATCAAATCACATCCCTCACCATTACCACCTACAAAAGCTAAGCCAAAACCCATGACTCCACAAATTCACTTGCCTTACATCAACATTGCCCTAACCTCGAAGGCTCATCAAGCTGGGGCTTCACCCACCAAACCAACATCGACACCACAAACAAAGCATTCCCACACACCCAAACCCCAGAGTGTGGGCTCACTTGCAATCACATAGCATCGCCTTTGCTCGGAATGGGGGGCTTGAAGCAGCTCCATTCCCACATCAAAAGCATCTTACCGTTGGTTCTACTTCCTTGGTCATTTCATGCATTAGATCTAGAATAGACTTGCATTACGCATATAGCCATTGCAAAACTTCATAAGCATCATTGCGCAATTGAGTTTTACATAATCATCATGCATATACACCCTGCACAAAAACATTACTTGCACATCGCACATTGCACATTGCACATTACACGCACACCTCAACACGAGGCTAGGGCCATCTTAATGCATTTGCCTGCACATGCCTATACGACATTCATCGCTATACCGATTGTTGCATATACCACTTTTCCCCGAAAAGCCAAGGTTAGCCGTAGGGAAATTTCCGAAGAACGAGGCGCTTTCGACGGACTTACATTACGTCTTCCCGAAAAGCCAAGTGCAGCCGTAGGGAAGGCACATACATCACAACTCTCCCCGAAAAGCAAAGTCAGCCGGTAGGAGGACCTTCCGAAGGAACGAGGCGCTTCCGACGGAACTTGCATTACTCCGTCCCAAATCAAATACTTTGACTTCGTCTTACAGAGATTTTCGTCTCTTCAGACATCAGTCAAATGGGGGTCTTCACATATATGCACACTCCGGTCTATGATTTCTCCGCTACAGAATCCAGCACAAGCATCTCTCTCGGGTCTACGATTTCTCCCGCCTACAGAAATCCAGACACAAAATCTTCGGGTCTACGATTTCTCCCGCTACAGAAATCACAGCAAGCATCTTTCGGTCTACGATTTCTCCCGCTACAGAAATCTCAGTCTCACATCTTCGGGTCTCTGGATCTTCTCCCGCTACAGAAGTTCCAGTCAGCACATCTTCGAGTACTTGGAATCTTCCTCCGCTACAGATTCCGTCAGCACATCTTCGGTCTTGGCATCTTCCTCCCGCTACAGAAAGTTCCTCAGCACTCTTCGGTTGGACTCTCCCCGCTCAAGATTCCCCGCCTTCTTCGGGGTTTGGATTTCTTCTCCCGCACCAGAAATTCCGCATACACACACATCACAACTCTCCCGAAAAGCCAAGGTCAGCCGTAGGGAACAACCCGAGATCCAGCGTTCCGAGCACAACACCACTGGGGCGCACGTAACAGGTAAACTAACATTTGTTTTGCACAAAGGTACCGGCGTAAAGGGTAACTCAGGTCGCAGAACGTCTTGAGTTGCTCTCCGTCCCGAATCGACTTTGACTTTCGTCTTACACGAGACTATCGTCTCTTCAACCAGTCAAATGGGGCTTCTCTGTAGACACCTGAAAATGTTGCTCTCCCAAATGAGTAATCCGTGATGAAAATACCGCGTCTCGCGTTGTGTTTCGAATCAGAAAAGATGCTTTGAATTCATAAAAGTTGAAAATACGCAGTCGTACTCCGAAATATTGAGCAAAGGTCAAGGCAAGGCAAAAATATTTTCTTTCGGTTCTCAAAGGTTTTCAAAGGTTGTTCAAAGGCGATTCTCATGCTTTTGATTATTCTCATGTCCGTCAATTTTTCTGAATCCCACGCCGTATTTTATAATTATTTTTCTGATTTTTCTATGATTTTCTATGAATTTTGCAATGTTTAAATACGCAGAATACGCAGAAAATACATAATAATTAGAAAAACACTCCGGAAATACGGGAACCTTCTAGAACATTCTAGAACTCCTTGTCTTGGAGAGCAAGGTGTCTAGGTGCGTCGAATCAAAGGAAATCACGAATAAAATCGGAGGAAATCAAAATATTTCGAGGTTTTGGAAAATATACCACAAATCATGAGCGTATATACGCAACGATGAGCGATACGCTCAACAGAGCGTATATACGCTCAACAAGGAGCGTATTATACGCTCATACAAGAATACGAAATTGCCAAAAACTTAGAAGCGATTAGCGTATATACGCTGTATACGACGCTATATCACGCAGGCAGCGTATACGACTCATATACGCGTATTACGCAGGGTTTTTTTTGCTCAGAAATTTGCCTCGTCTATAAATACACTCTTGCCTTGCTCATCCCGGGACACACTCGACTTCTGAACACATTCATATGCTTCCTACGCTTACTCTCTCTCTCTCTAAAAACACTCAAAACACATTATACATTCGTTTTAATTCAAAGCATCGATTCTCTTTCGAATCAACACAGCGTAACAAACGGTTGAATTCTGAGATTATCACCAATAATCTCTCTCACTTCTTTTTAATTGACTAACCATTTATGAGTTTTTATATAATATAAAGCCAATGTAGAAACTCACTTTTAACTTGTTTCATGTAAAGTGGTTTTCACACATGTTTGCAAGGTTTCATGTTTTTGTTTTTCATTTCTATTATATTATTCGTCAATACTCACAATTCTTTTCCTTGTATAGCACATTGAAGCGAAACGATCCATTGCGCTTGGTTTTCATCAAGGACTAACAATTATTTCTCTTTGTTTAATGTAGCGATTCAAGGCAAAGGATTCTTTATTGCGTTTTACAAACTAACTTTTGTTTTCTTTGCAGATTTAGGGTAAGATGAGTTGCATATACTTTGAAGTATTATGCAACTTCTCTTATTGCATATTGACCATTGTTGTTGTATATTATGAGTATACTTGCCTCAAACAAGACCGGAATTTATGTGAATCACTTAAATCAGATTAACTATGGAACACGTTTTAGACCTCACTTAACATTGATTAATACAAGTGGTCACAAATTTCTAGGTTAGGTAGTCTCTTGTGGCATACATAGTAACACACTCCTGTATAATCTTTGGTATATAGGCGCTTCTAGGTGCTAAAATGTAAGTTAATGTGCATTCATAAATCGTGCTTATGGATTAACATGAGACCGATAAAGAGGCCGCTACATGCGGCGATTGGTTACAGATCTCGATTTCGTACCATGTCCGCCGAACCCACGACTGGTTACTTGATGGCGTGGCCATTATTTGGCACCAACGTTTCGGAGCGTCCGTGCAATAACCTTGTCCAAGGCACTGGATGCGACTCCCTCACATCGACAACACTACCCAACGCACTCCAGTGCGGATTCCGTGCTCAAGCCACGCGATAAGCACCTCGTATGTGTACCAGCCGCGCCAGAACTATACGCTGAGGGCGCGGCCACTACCTACAAGTTGTAATGGATGTTTGATTTAGACTCAATGGAGGAAGAGATATTTCTTGAGCTATCGAAGAGGGCATCTCGAACTGTCCATTTTTTTTTTGATTTGTGTGATTTTTTTTGAGGTCATTGAGTGGTAAAATCTCATGATTGAACTAAAAAAAGAAATTGAAATGAAAGGCTATTTTATTGAATTAAATATTACATCCTAATGACGTAGACTCTAAAACAAAAGGAAAGGAGAAGATTAGCTAGGACTAGAACTTGTATTCAATCTAGAAGGCCGCATGGATAATATCCACTCCTTGGGCGACTCTATGTGTGCAAGAGGATTGATATGAGAGGTTTGATGTGGTGGATTGGATGTTTTCCAGTTGGGCCACAGAAGGTGGAGGATTAGCTTTTTGAGGATGGTGAAGGATCACGAGACATGGGCCGGGCCTGTGTGGATGTGGATTGTCTTTTGCAGTGAGGTTGGATTTGTTTGACTTTCTGCCTCTTGGGCCTTTCAGCCTTTGTATCTTGCTGAATTGGATTTGATTGACTAGCAATTGAAAGCTTTTAAGATTAAACCTATTCATCGAGGTTAAGTCGTCTGACCTAGGATTGAGATTGAAATTGAATTTGAATGTGCTCATTCCTAGATCTAATTCTATTTTAAGGTGCTAGAATTGAACTCGAACCTAGGTCAATTTTAAGTTCACACTACAAAATTGGATTTGCACCAGTTTTAATTAACCGGTGGTGTATAGAACCGGTCTGTAAGATTAAGAACCGGAATATTATAAACCGGCTCCTTTGATTCATCTCAAAGCCGTATTATATAACACATCTCTTATGTCAACAAAAAAACCGGTTTTAAAGTAAACCGGCCTCTTTGATCCTAGTGGCCCAAAAATAAAAAAATCATTATACACCCACTCACCCACATAACTCCTCTCTCTCTCATCTAGCCTTTCATTATATACGTATACATACACCCACCCACTCACCCATTCATTTATTTAGACACTCTCTCCTCTTCATCTCACCTATCTCTCTCCATCTCAATACAGTATCCTCTCTCTCATCTCACAATACTCTCACCTCCTCTCTTCTCTTAAAACTCTTCATTCTCCTTGCATTTATATTTATTGCCTAATTTGTTTCCGATTTTTTGAGCTTCGTTGGTTCTGTTTTCACGATTTTTTTCCTTGTTGCTCCTTGTTCGATTTTCTCACTCATTTTTCGATCTACGTCGCGTATGTGGTTGTTCTCGGTGTTCGTATCGGTCGTCATCGTCGTCTGTTTTGTTCATACAAGGTAAATTTTCGTAATTTCTTTTATTCGTTTTTTGGTTTATTTCTGGTTTTTGGGTTTTTCGAGTCTTTCTTGAAATTAGGTTTAGTTTTCATTTAGATCTACTCGTTTTTTCGATCTGCTTTTTTGTTGTAATGATGTTGGTTTTTGGTTATGTTTTAGTTCTTATTTTATTTAAATTTCTTGGTTTTTCTTCGCCATTTTCAAATTTTTTTGTCAGGTTTTGATTTTCGATTTTGTTAGTTTATTGGATTTTCTTTTGGTTTTTTCAGTTTAGGTTTCTGATTTTCGATTTAGGTTTTTTCAGTTTATTTCGATTTGATTTTAGATTTTTTTTATTTTTTCTGGTTTATTATATTGTTTTTTGGACTTTTTTTGGTTGATTTGAATTTTCTTCTGTGTTTTCAATTTTTTTCTCTATGGTTTTTTGGATTTTTTTTTCTGTATTTCTATTTTGTTTTTTTTTGTCATCATTTAATTTGTTTTTTTGATTCTTTTTTATTTGTTTTTGAACTGTTTTTGGTTATTTTGGTATTATAGAAGCTTTATTTTGGTATTATTTTCTTTTTTTTTCTATTTTGTTATTTTTATATTTTGGTTATTTTCTTCTGGTACTATTTTGTTCATCCTAATGTGTTTTTTTTAAACGGGTAGAGCTTGAAGATTAAAGTATAAGATGTTTAAAGAGATAGATTTGTAGTTGATTTTCATTTTTCAGAGTTTTATATTTTGAAATTACCTTTAGTTTACTTGTATAATTTTTATGTTTGAACAAATATGTACAGAAATTTCTTCGTGATTTTTCTTTCAAATCTTCATTCTAATTTGAAGCTCGTTTTTTTTTATTATATTTCTCTATCTGATTCAAGTTGTATTATTCTAATTTGAAGTTTGAATTAGTTTTATGGGTTATTCTATTTTATGATTTGAATCAGTTTTATGGGGATACCAAATTGGAAGATACTGTACGAGACGAAAGAACAAGGCTGTAATTTACACTCATTATTTTTTTTTATTTTTTCAATGAAGCCTAAGAGACCGGTTGTAAAGAAAATCCGGTCTCTTTGATTGAATTAATATATAAACATAAATACCTAAGAGACCGGTTGTATGTGTCAGAACCGGTCTCTTATCTTCATACCAAAGAGACCGATTATATAAGACAACCGGTCTCTTTGGTTGCTTTAAGAGACCGCAATTACTAACCGGTCTCTTACCCTAAGAGCCCTATGAGCTAGAGACCGGTTGATATGCGGTCTCTTTGCCCTTTTTTAACCGGTCTCTTTGCCCTTTTTTGTAGTAGTGGTTCTTGGAATTGACTTGATTTTGAGATTGAATTCAAGACCTAATTCTGTTTTAAGGTGCTAGAGTTGGAATTTAATTCGAACCTAGGTCAATTTCAAGGTTCTTGGACTTGACTTGATTTCGAAATTGAGTCCTAGACCTAATTCTATTTTAAGGTACTAGAGTTGGACTTGAATTCGAACCTAGGTCAGTTTTTAGGTTCTTGGACTTGACTTGATCTTGAAATTGAATTTGGACTTGAATTTTGAACTTGAGAATAGCTAATTGGGCCTATATCAGTTTTAGGCCACTTAGGTATGGATTTGAATTGTGTAAGGTTGAACCTAGGTCAGTCTTAAGGTTTTGGGCCTATGCTTGAATTGAAATAGAAAGGGTCTGGTTCAATTTTAAGGTCCTTAAATTTGGTCTTGACTTGTAATGGGCCTAAATTAGTCCTAAATCAGTTTTAAAGCGCCTAGATTGGACTCGAATGGGGCCACGAATGGGGCCTATGAATCAAATGAGGCCTATGAATTAGACTAGGGACATTGAATAGTCTTAGAATATGTTTTGGACTAGTAGCCTTGTATAGAGTCATGAGCTAATGGTCACAAGCACAAGCACATTGATAGAAACACAAGTCAAAATTATTCACTTAAGGTCAAGGTCTAAGTTATAAGTCGGTTTGGTTAAGTCGAAGAAGGTACCATACCTAAAAGTAGAGCTTGGTCYAAATTTAACCACTAGCATTAGCGATGTATGACCAAGATACCTCTTATGTACACGCATCCAGTAACACGTGCACACGCAGCATGGGCGGGATAAGACTTGCCTTAGCCATGTGATCCATTAACCACATGCACAAAGGTAGTATCCCCCCTTATGGATATCTCAAGCATAGAACATGCCCATATGAGACCAAGGAGCCTAAGGTGTGACCCTATTCAGAGGATCACATGCACAATCTTATTAATTATGAAAACGGAACTACGAGACTTTCAAGTCTGTTCACTCACCAAATGGTGATTATCCCCAATGAAGTCCCCATTTTGTAAGCGTGTGCCTTCATCGGGCCTACATCCTACGTTGATT
>SNQN01001719.1:42773-57364 GCA_008642245.1 Bassia scoparia | reverse complement strand
ACAAATCTCGACAAAGAGGGATTCCATTCATGTAACTTTATTCAACTAGATTGTTTTGCAACGGCGACGCGTCGTTTGTTTAGTAATTCAAAAATATGCTAAAGATGAAGAATTTCAGTTATGAAATTAATTTTTAGCATATTTTTCAAAATTATTTGATATTGCATTAATCTTTCCTATTTTCTTTGCTATATTTAATTAGCCTCATTTATTTACAATATATTAAATTTTGTAGTATATTTAGTGATTTTGACGCGATACATGATATTTAGTTACGTAAATTTCAAAATTGCCGTTAAAAAATGAAAATTTTCAAGTTAGGATTTTTTAGATGTTTTTTCAAGTTTATTAATATTTTGATTAATCTTTCTATTTTTTTTGGGTTATAATTAATTAGCTCATTATTTTTAACAAATATTTAAATTTATTGTGTAACTTACTTTGTATGTTAAGTTAGTGTTTTGAAAGGTTTTTGAGGTGGATATCACCTATTGTTTTTTTGCTCCAGTATTAGAATTGGTCAGAGTATTGATCATTTAACTATATATTAATTGACATAATTTATRCATATAATTTTAATTTGTTTTTTAGTAAAAAATTTATGCATATACCTTATTACTCTTCATTAACGGTAATTATGTATTTTGAGGGGACACCATCTTCCTCCCCTTTCTCTTATATAATAGAGATTAGCCCATCAAATCAGTAAACCAGGGGATTAATTGTTGTAGTTATATTAAGTTTTGTTTAAGTTCTTCTAAGTTATGAATTGCATTAATCATCCACTCTACTAACACTCTACTGTTCATCTTCATCTATTTTCAACAACAAAAAAATCGACAATGGCGAAACGCAAAGCTGCAACGATATCAGATTTCGAAGGAAATTCAAACGAATTGGGGTCAACAAACTAATGTGCGATTTTTTTCATTTACATTTAATTTGCATAAGTTTGTAACTTGGGCTGGATGTGTTGATTTTTTTGTTGTTGGATTTCTGTATAGTTTGTTTGTTTAACATGTTTTAGTTGCTATTCTGGTTAATTATTTGAAAGTTGTCAACCAAATTTGCTYGTTGGATTAATTATTTAAATTTTTGAATTAAATTAAATCAGGGTTTTAATCAGTTTTGACTTTTTTCTTACATTTTTTAATTCAGAAAATATCTTGCTTTGGCCGCTGTTTGTGGGGAATTATGGTATGTTTTTGCAAGTTAGTGGTTGTGTTTTGGGGTTGGAATGGTTTTCATGTTTTGTATGCTTTTTTCGCAGGTACATTGGTTTCGAAACTTTGTATACTTGCAGCGAAAATAATGTCAAGGTGTTTTTGAAGGAAATTGAAGCTAACACCAAGCTACAAATCCTACAATGGCAAATACGAGAGAGAAGATGTCAAGGGTGAAGAAGGGTTTAATAATTGGGAAATTACTCCAAATTAGGATACATGAAATTGGAGGGAAAACAAAGGAGAAAGGGGAGTGTAAATAAGATTGAGAGTGTCAATTAGTAAGTCAAAGGTAATTAGAGGCGGTCGAACACATTATGACATCATCAGGTTTTACTTTGCAAACATTTTTTCGTTTTGGGTTTCATCTTACAATAATCGTTTTAAAAGGTGCTTTTTTCGCAAAATTTTAGTTATAAAAGGTTTGTTCTTGCAAAAAATCCAAAAAGATAATAGTATTTTRTAATCATGTAACATTTTGTTTTAAAAGACTCGAGGGAAAAAAATATATTTCCCCCTTAAAAAGTAAGAAATTAAATCAGACTATAATTATTAATTATGGGGTTGTTAGTTGTTATTTATTGTTTTGATTCAATTCTTGTAATTGTRTATGGAGAATTGGTGGGAAAATGATTAAAAACACATGCTTATTTACATTCCTAAACAAGGAGACAAAACATTAATTAGTGTTAAACTACTTGTCCTAGAACAGGTAATGTATATTTACGTCCTCAAATATATTTTTTACATCTTTAAAACTGATGTTTGATCCTCAAAATAAAAGTATTGTCTTTTTTTTCCCTTCCGGGGCTATCTTGAACTTTCAACTATCATTCGAAGACCAATGAAACGATCCACTTCATAACAAATTATTGTGGGCAACAACCACGATTGAATGACATGTGGTCCGGCCAGCAAACTTCTGGGCAAATTCGCCATAGGTTTTAACTATGGACGGGGTTTGCCTCCGTAATATTTGTATACAAGAATTACTATGCCGAAATACAAACATTAATGAAAATCAACATTCAACACTGTCAGAGAAATTCGAGTGAGCGAATTCGACGTCTATGGTTTGCTTTGTTTAATATGTCAGTGACAACTGAGCCGTCAGAAGGAGGGAGGATTTGTCGCGGTGTTCATACAATTTGATTTTATATACGTTCTTAGATCTTACTTTTCAATTTGTTCATGAAATGAGGAACTAGTCTAAGAGGTTATCGAGACTATGGAGGTTCCGACTTGAAGCAATTCAGAGGGGACAGCAGGTTGGTCGAAATTGGTCAGAGTAGTCGTCACGGATAGGGATGCGATTGGTTGATGTGCGTCGACGGTTGGTTGGATGTGTTCAGGTATTGGTCGAGCGTAGGTGGCAATTTATGGAAAATATCATGTACTTACAAAAAAGATAGTAAAAATATAAAAGACATTAAAATAAAAATAAATTGTAATTTTGAATTTCAAAATTGAAAATGATTTGAAATTTGAAAACGAAAATGAAAGTAGGAAATTCAAAGTGGAATCCAATGACTATCATCGGCAATCACAGTGCAAGTAATAGTTTAGTGTAAGTGGAGGAAGTTAACTTACCTGTTCTGCTTGTAATAAAACCTAGCTAATTAGTCAACTAGAATTCATGTGATTTGGGATCGGAATATTATGTATTAGGACATTTCACTCATATTCAAGTCAAAAATCATGTATTTAGGGTATCGCTATTGGTATCAGATCTCTGCATTGCGAGATATTGGCGAAGCCGTATTTTGTATGTGGATGTTATGGTTTAATATGCATCTTAAATATAGAATGAAATTTCATAGAGTAAACTCTATGAGGTATTGCTGTATTTGAGATTTCTAGGGAATTACACTGTGGACTAAGAGAGTCGCTTCAGGCTGCTACCGCCGGAAAGTACTACTTGCAGATAGGTATCAAAAACGATTACTTCCTATATGAATGAGATAGTGAATGAATGAATGAATGTGTGTGGTGTAATTCACGAGAGAAGTCTTAGTAGTTACACAAATTTATTGCAACAAAAAAGCCACAAGTGTTTTCGCCAGAGAGAAGCTTATTCAGGACCGCTTAACTCAAGAGCCTACAGCTTATTACTATCAATAATAATATATATCGCTGAAGCGAAAGAATATTAAAAAATTGCCAATCACTTCCAAATTACCCTCATTGATTCGAATAGTTAGTCTTAGACCAAACAGATATCTATCACATATCAGGAAAAAACAAGGGAATGAAGATTGATTAAAAGAAAAATACAATTACAATTACATCTGTCCCTGTGCTTGGAAATACAACGAAAGCCAGTGCACCATAAGACAACGCAAAGGTATACCGGAGGAATTGCAGCGAATGCGGGTATGCCCTCAATTAGAAGAAAGCAGCAGAGATGAATTATACAATGAGTGGCGAGAGGAATAGCCTATATCCTTACATGAGACAGGTCTAACATAAGTAAGGACCGTAAAATTTAAAAAGGCTTAAAAATTATTGAGCCTAGACCAGTCTGTAGTTTATTTTAAGGAACTTTTGTCCAAAAGTAGGTACTTTTGGCCTATATGAGAAAACTACCTAATTTCAAAATTTTTGTCCAAAAACTAATGACCACTTTCACCTTTTTCTGTTGGTTGACCCATACTTTAACAATTTTACCAATTCCGACGTTGACTTGTTTTCTTCGGTTTAAATTTTCCGCTTTAGCCACCATATGCCTACACTGGCTACCATGCCACCTACGCCTAGCAACTCAGCGCCCTCCTTACGAGGCAAGCCCCACAACTTTTAGCATTAAGATGCAACGAAAGTTCAAAAATGATGAATACTACATAGTCCTACGTTCTTTACATATGCCAGATAAGGGGAAGTTGATGAGTTAAGCATTTAATAATACCATACACATAAGAATAGATTTTTTGTCTATTACTCATGTAAACCACACTTGACAGGTTGCGGCAAACATGGGACTCACATTAGATAATAGTAATTTTGCACTAGTATTTGATATTAGATATCAGAAGAAAAAAATTATTGTATTGAGATTTAGTTATCAGCTTTGTTTCTGTTATCCAACTAAATTAAACACAATACAATCAAAATTCAAAACCCTTCAATATTTTTTTCAATTGTAATCTTTGAACAGCAAAGCAAGAAAATAACGGGTTATTAACTAACTTCTCCACGGATTATTATGAATACAATCAACGGACTTCTAGCATTTCCAGGCCAGTCACTCTGGCTGTTCATTGTATTAAAATTGAAATGTGAATAAAGGACTTATAGAGCATCTATGTGTCCAGATTAAACAATTTTTAATCCAAAGCAGAGCTGCTATAGCTAATAAAGCTTATGAGAGGCTAATCTATGTCCAGCAATTCAAGTTTTAACAAGCTGTTTGCACTGGTACTGTGGCTGCATTGCTGCCTTCTACACGGAATGCTGCGAGCATAACTACATAGCATCACACAACACGCACACATAAAGAGATTACTAGCTCCAAACATTTAAAAGGAATAGTCAAAATCAATAAGAGCAAACACATCTAATACTGAATAACAAATCCAAAAAACATGATACTTTGAAGTAGGACCTACGTTGAATATATCCTTTGGAATATTAAATGATTAAATGAAATTCAAGTATCTTCTTTGCTTCTTAAGATTGTGTCAATGAGTCATTTCCAAAACCCATAAAATAACAAAACCCATTTAAGAAAAAGATTAAATACTTACAGAAAAAGTATAATTGAACAAAAAGTAGATCCAAAATCACCATATCTTAATGATTGCAGTTACCAGTAGTAATGWCAAGTCACTTTAAAAACTTCTGAAGAAAGTCCTTGGACGAATCATTTGAGTTTCTGGATGACAAGAGACGAACAACTAAAGAGAAAGTATCAGCATCAGCTTCAAATCTGTGACTGACCATAAGATCACGATAGTATAATGCATTGGACAAGTCATTGTTGAGAATAAATCCTCTAATGAGTATATTATAGGTACGTTCATCTGGGAAGCAACCACCTTCCTCCATTTTCCCCAATAATTGAATAGCTTCATCCATGAGACCCTTCTTGCAGAAACCTTTTATCATTGTATTATATGTTTTGACATTAGGCTGCAAACCCTTTGCTGCAAGATTAGAGAATAATTTTACGGCATCTTCAACTTGCCCAGCTTCACACATACAGTGTATTAAGATATTATAGGTGATAACAGTAGGCTGAACACCATTATCCTTCATGTCTTTGAGTAATGACACTGCCTCATCAAGTCGGCCACTTTTGCATAGTCCATCCAGCAAAGAATTATATGTCACAACATTAGGAGTGATTCCATGTTCTTGCATTTCCTTGAACAACTCATGTGCAAATGAGTACCTATTAGATTTGCAAAGTCCATCGATAAGACTGCTATAGGTAACGACGTTTGGTGCTATCCCTTTTTCGAACATACCTTGGAATATAGCTAAGGCCTTGCTAATATTTCTTGCCTTGCAATATCCGTCAATCATAGTAGTGAAACTCATAACATCAGGCTCCCAACCATTTTGGACCATCAGATCAATTAGCTTTTCAGCATCTTTCATCTGGCCACGTAAACAATATCCATCAAGTAAAGCGCCATAAGTAATGACGTTTGGAGCCACACCTTTCTGAGTCATTAACCGTAGTAAGGCTTGTGCTTCATCAACATTCCCATCCTTACAAAACATGTCAATGAACATGCTAAATAACTTAACATCCGGTGAAATGTTGCTGCCTAACATCTCAACCAACAGAGCCAGAATTGTAGAGGCCTCTAATCAAGGAGGTATAAGTGCTAACATTAGGCTTAATGAACTCCTCACTTTTCATAGCAAAAAACAAGTCTCGTGCTTTATCTAACAGATTATCCTTGCAGAGACTATCAATTATAGTGTTATATATAACACAGCCAGGCTGACAAGGACCAGATTGCATCTTAGAAAGCAAATTGAGGGCACCCGCATTGTCGCCTATGCTACAATGACCTTTAAMCAAAGCCCCATAAAGGACTAAGTCGGGTCGGAAACCAAGGTTGACAATTTTATCGAGCAAATGATTAGCTTGGGTGAGCTGGCCACAATGGATGAATCCATTGATGAACGTAGTCAAGATAACAATATCAGGGGGGTAACCAAGCTTAAGACTTTTACCCATGAGTGAGAAACCAAAGTCGATACGGCCCAAATGCAGGGGCGGACCCACCTTGTAGCATGGTGGGTCACGTGCTCCACCATTCCCAAAAAAATCAGCTTCATTTAAAAAAAAAAAAAAAATTCAAAGCAAACAAAGGACAATTGAACCGGTCAAGTGGTCAACAATTTCCAACACAATTACAAAAAACACGTTACCTCTCTTCAACTCTCTCCTCAATTACTCTCTGAATCTCTGTCTTCTCTTATCCTTCGAGCGGACTTCTGAAATCTCGACGGCGACATCCTGAAATCTCGACGGCGAGTCGGCGAGAGTTGCGAGCAGGAGAGGCGACGCGGGATGTGCTGGCGACGAGGCGAGAGAGGGACGCCGGAGCTGTGCTGCTGCAGTGTGCCGAGTGGCCGCGCGGGAAACGGGGGAGTTTTTGGTGCGACTCAGGCCACTCAGCGACTGTGCTGCGTCTGCGAGTCACGGAAGAGGCAACGCAGAAGGGTAAGTTTTTTTTTGGTGAATTTGGTAATTATTTCAGAATTTAGATTTATGCTTTGTTTAATTGTGAATTTGTTTTGGTGAATTTGCAATTGAATTACTGAATGTTTGAATTATAAATTGTGTCCAATTGAATTATTTTAGATTTCCTCCAATTTTTCTGATTTATTGAATTATTGTGAGATTTATTGGTGAATTTGTAAATGTGATTGTAATTATTTTGGATTTATTGCTTATTGGAATTTGGTATTTTTAATCTTAAGCAATAAGCATAATTTTGTATGAATTCCATTTCATTAAATTTATCAATTATCATAGTAAAATTTGTAGTAGTATTAGTAATAGTAATAGTACATCATAATCAATTTATCATAGTAAAATATGAAAAGATTTTAAGTTTGTTGATTGTAAATTGTTGGGATGTATGAGTTTTTCAAGAATTTAATCAAATGAAGGGTGGTAAGAGAGGTCATTGCAAGGATATTGGCAGTTTCCTTTCTCAAACAAGAAGTTGCAGCTTTATAGTTCTCCATCTGAAACTAGTGAACAAGCTTTGCCCTCCACTCTATAAATGATATCTTCCCTCCTCCATCAATCAAAATGACAAGCTTCCCCTCCACCGTCAATCAATGAGCAAGCTTCCCTCCCCCGCTCAATCAAATGATCCAAATCATATTCCATGCTCAAGTTAGTGGCAAAATTATTCTGCCATGCCAAAACTTCCTTTTCAAAGACATAAGCCACTAATTTCCCTCAATGATTCACATGAGCTTTCTCAAAGACCAAGATTAGTGGCCTTTGATGTTGTGAATCTTCCTCAGATCCGGGAAAGAGAAAGAGAATCAATGATTTTCCATCTAAGACATTGATGTTGTTCGAAGAGAATATCTTCAAGAGATCTTTGTCACCTCGTTACATCATGTGTTTCTTTTCGACCTATTGGAAGGCCGTCGCCGTTTCAATCCAAGTGGTTGGGATCCCAATCATGGCTTTGGTATACGTGTGTTGAGAAAAAGGAGATGCATGTTTTTGTTTTGTTTGCTATTTATTCAAAGATGAAAATTCTCCGGGGGGGGGGGGATGCTTTTGTTAGGGTGGTTCATGATCTGGTAGTAGTACCAGATATGTTTGAGAAGCTGTTTGGTGGTACTAATAGCGCTCATATCAAGCAATGGTGTTGTTTGGAAACTTTCAAGAACCAAAGACTTCAATTACATCTCCTTTAGTACGTACAATCAAGAAGTTCAGAATGCTTAAAGACAGATTATGAAGCTACTAATTTCATCAGTCAAGTGGCTTCTTCCGGCAAGGGTTATCTTTCCGTGGTTTCATGATGAGAAGGAAAGTTCCTCAATCGTGGTAATTTCATTTGAACTTTTAAAACTTCTTTCAGAACATAATCCTGAATATGGCAAAAGTAACTTTAAGAAAAAGCTTCCAAAAAATGTCAATTGCTTCACCTTCTATTAAAAAGAATATTATGAATGCTTTGTGCTAAAGAGAACAACAAAAGATAATTGATGATCTTGGTGATGGTTATTTTCAATTCTAGCTTGATGAGTCTGCTGATGTTCTGACAAAGAGCAATTGCTTTATGTTTGAGATAGCATCAATAAAGGGGCGAGGTTACAACGAGCGTTTTTCTTGGTATTGTGCATGTCGCCTAACTCTACTTTTGACTCTTAAAAATGGTATTGAGTTGTTGCTTTGGAACAGCTCTTTAGGTTTCTAGAGTTAGGGGTCAGGTTATGATGGTGCAAGCAACATTGAGTGGTTCATTATGGCCTCAATATTTTAATTGAAGATAGAAAATAAGGAAGCTCACTATGTTACTGTGTTTTTGCTCATCAACTTATATTAAACACAGTAGTTGTTGTGCAAAAGAATTCAGATTGTGGTTGGTTATTTGTTGATGTCTAGCACTCTATTGAACTTTATTGGATGTTACACATAATTACGTATATAATGTATCTTAGAGACATTCAAAGACAAAATGTTGTTTGTGCATTAAGTGTGGGTGAATTGAAAGTGGGAGTGGCTTAATCAGGACTTGGCTTAGTAGACCGGGTGATACTCGTTGGGCTTCACTTTCAATACACGTTGTTAATGTTTTCTTAAATTTGTATCAAACATAGCTCGAGGTCACTTTGATAAATTGGGCAAGTACGGATGTTGTATCTTGATAGAAATAAGGGCTCAAACAATACTCACCTTGTTGATGACATTTGAATTTTGTTTTGTTGCAACACTTAATGGGTGAGTGTATTTGGGATAACAAATGAGTTAACTTGGCGTTGCAAAAACGTGACCAAGATATTGTAATGCAATGTTATGGTTATGTCACTAAGGATAGTTTGCAAGAGCTACGGCGAGATGAAGGATGGGGATTGGACTTTTGGATAGGTCACTTCTTTTCATGGCTAAGCATAAAGTTGAACATTCCACATGGGGATAAATATGAGGCTCCAGGGAGAAGAACATTTCGAGGTGGTGGTCCGGTAGTGACTTTCTTCTCTATTTTAGGTTGAAGTATTTCTAAGTGTCATTGATTTTCAAGTTCAAGAGAATTGAGCATCGATTAGTGAGGTAAGTAAAGAATTACTTATTTGTACTGTCTTGCTTTAATCCTACTAACTGGTTCTTCTTCTTTGACAAAAAGAAGTTACTTCGACTTGCTCAATTTGTACTCTAAGGATTTCAGCGCGGATTTGTTCACATTTGAATACTCACTTGACACTTTGTTCGTGATTCGTAGTTGATGAAGAGATTTGGAATGTGAGACTTTGAATGGAGTTATTCTATGAAGCCTTTTTGAGACAAACAAGCTGAACTCTGCAAGAGCTCTACTTACTGTTTGAAGTTTAGTGTTCTTCTTCCAGTGGCAACGGCTGTGTTGAAGAGTTTTTTTTTCAGGAATCGAATTTTGTAAAGATAATTGAGAAATAGTATGGGTGATCAAATGGTTAAATGATTGTTTCAGTTATTATCTTGAGAAAGACTTGTTTTTAGATGTTAGATGGATGCTATTGTACATCTATTTCAATATGAAAACTAGAGACAACATTGGTAATAATGTTTTTAGTGCTATTAGTTGTAATTTGCTTTTTAATTGTAAACTTAATTTCTTTTATTATGAATTATGGTTAAATTATGTTTTTTTAATATAGAAAATTGCCCGAGAGATCCCGAAATCCTAAAACCAATTCCGAAAATTTCGAATGGCATAACCATTCTTGATAATCCTGGATCCGCCCATGCCCAAATGGGAGTAGCAATTAGCAGAATACAAGTATGCATATTGGGGCTAACAGACAATTCAAGGTGGTTAGAAAGAGAGATAATGGTGGAATGAGGATGAAGTCGTTTCCATTTAGAAATGGCAGTAAACAGCTGTGATTGAAATGACAAATTGTAGGAAGGGGGCGGTGCACAATCATTCGTCAAAAGAGTGAAACAGGAACTTTGGAGAGTCAGAAACCCTAATTTTGCATTGTTCTCTCACAGACTTTCAGAAACACTTCGGGGTTCAATCAATAGTTAGAAGATCAGGAAACAAATTTAAGAGTAAAATCGAGAAAGAAACTGGAACGAGTGATGAAAGTTACAGAATAGGAATGCAAATCAAAGCAAATTACGATACAAGAAGCAACATAGCTGCCATGGAAGCGAATCCGAAAGAAGTAAGAGAAAAAGTGACGAAGATGAAATTGACCAAATTAGAGAAAGTTTTTGTGTTTTGAGCTAACTTTGTTGGAATATGCTTGGCTTAAATTTCGCAAGAGACTAATGAGAGGTGCTTTGCTGAATTGCTCGTGTAAGAAAGTGACAAGGTTCCAAATTGCAGTTCGCACTACCAAAACTTACTTTTTTTTTTCCCTTAATCATACCACATGTTTTGCCGATTCAAATATTTTTTCGACCGATTGTTATTCATCGTCCCAAATTAACTTAGTATCGCCTCTATTATATGCCACTTTTCCCTCAAATTACCCATAAATCAACAACACTTGCAACGTCACCGCCCTAGCCACCCAATCCCCGACATCGCACCACTTAACACACGTGCTCGCCTAACACTTCATCTCCTCCTTCGAGTTGGGGCAATTTTTTTACGCTGATGGGCGCTAGGTTGGGCGGGGTGCCATGTCACCTGCGACTGGGTCTAACATCAGTGCCACGGGAGCCCACGACTAAACCAGACGCAGCAGTTTAAAAAATTGTCCGCAAGCTCGAATGGGCCTTTGCCAAGGGATGGGTGAAGGTCGTAGAAGTAGAGGGAAAGCGCGAAGGCAAAGGTTGTTCAGGAAAGGTGCAATGGCAATTGTGCAAATCTGGGTTTGTAGAGGATCAAACAATAGCATGTGCAAATTTGGCTCAAGGTCGTGGTGCGAGTCTTAGGTGGGGTCGTGGGTGGGGGTTGGAGTTACCGCCTTGATGGGGTGGATGGGATTGTGGTTGTTGGTGGTGGCTGATATTTGGGCAGCTAAGTTCAATAGGGTGGGTTGGGTTTTATTTGGACAGCTTAGTACAGTAGGGTGGTTGGGAATGGAGGTTGGGGACCTTTGGAACATGAGTAAGGGTTGTTTTGGTAGTTTTAGTATTTTTTTAGGGCGATAATTAGTAACTGAGTTTTTCGTTTTCACTTATTCTCCCTTTCGAATACTAACGTCAATAAATAATGGGTAAATTATTGCATAAGTGCTAATGAACTATGGCTTGTTTGGCAACAAGCTAAGTTTCATGAGCTTTATGAGTTTTTGATCCAATTTTTAGAGGGTTTTTGACTAGTTAAAACTCTAATAATGAATGTTTGTGGGAAGATAGTATACGTTAGATTGGTAGTGGCTTCACTAGCTTATAGGTAGTGGTGGAAGGAGAGAGAAAGGAATGAGATTTAAAGGGAGATAGGTGAAGGTCTTCACTCGTGAGGTTGAAGGAAAAGGAAGAAAGTGATATGAGAAGAGAGAATGTTATGAAATTAGAATGATGATTAGTTTATAATTTTTGCATTTATCATCCTAAATACTTATAGTTTTACCAATAATTAAGTGTTTACCCGAAAACTTTACATAAACAGGTACGTGAGTAAATTCACTGAGTAAAAAAGTAAAATTCCTATCAGCAAACTCTATACCTATAGTAAACTCTGTTTACTGATTTTAAATGTTTCGTTTGACTTTGATGGCTTAATAGAATGATAACACACTAAGAATTGAACTGATAACAGTTAATTGGTGACAATCAATAGAACAGGAGACTGACAATAGTGATGCTTGGCGCTTCTAACATGTTTTCAATCTATGGTAACAACATAAGCGTTAGAAAGAAATCATAGGAGAAGTCAGCCACTTGGAACGTCCCAACAGGAGAAAGGCCCATGCATGAAGCATCAAGCGCAGAAGAGATTTGGAGGGAAGCACAGAGATTCAAATATTTAGGAAAGAGCCGCAAGAAACGCGTCAAATGGATAACAATTGATAACCATTCCCCTGATCTCTACACTTGAGGCCTATAATAGATGAACCGAAGCAGAAGGAAAGGATGAACACCAAACAGTCAAACAAGCATCTATTTTTCTTAGCATTTAGCTTCCCTTAGCCACACTTGGCTTGGTAGCCAAGTTAGTTAGCATAGCGTAGTTCATCTATAATGGATTAGTAGCATGTTCGTTGTTATCGCCAATTGTGTTAAACTGGAGGTAATATTTATATCCTGTCCATATGTACAGTTGTAGTCTGAATCTATCCCTACTTTTAATGGATGGCTTCATTTCTCTTTCTTGGTTGTTTATTTTAGCTTCAGTTTTTTCCCACACAGTTTAATTCCTTTTTCACATCCTCTTGACTTCTTTTACGACTAGGAACGATTTTTTTTATGTTCGCGAGGTTATCTATATATCAGTAACTAGAGGGGCAGCCCCCTACCAAACAAAAACAACATTGGGCGGTTTGCTTGTTAAGTGAAGTGCAAAATCACTTCAACAGGTATTTGGTGACCGAATGGGAAGAGAGTTTTGCAATAACAACAACAAGAAATTGGATTCGGCACGACCGCATCACAGCGACCGTATTTCGATCGGTAACAGTGTTTTACGCAGAATTTCGGTCGGTGAGGTCGATCGCATTAAGGACTCGTCGGTAAAAAAAATCACCGACCGATTTACGACGAATTATTGAAGGGAGTAAGAATTGAAGGAAAATGAAATTACGACCGAATTTCGGTCGATATACGATCGAAGTGGAATCCGTCGGTAATTTACGACCAAAATTCGGTCGGTAATTTCGTAGGAGAACTATAAAAAATACAGCACTGCCGTGTTCCGTTCCCAAATTTTTTATGTCATTAAAAATATAATACATTTAGTGGTAAGTACAATCAATATCAACACTTGTATTCAAAAATCACATTTAACATATCTCACTACACTACACACTATCTGATTTTGAAGCCTCTTCAGATTTACATAATGAGGAGATAAAAATTTCTCAAAACGAGATACAACTATAGCTCGACAGTAACCTTATTAAAATTTTTAAGACTGCTAGACATGGTCATGGTCTTGCTGTATAATGTTAAATCTGAATCTCCTGGTTGGCAATGTGATAATCGATAAGTCGGGCTTGGATAAGCTTGCACAGATGAATAACTTGAAGAAAGGAGAAAAGGGACTGGGACTTTCTTGCAGCCGCAGCCATGTTATTCAAGACGCATCCAATTAAGCCCGATGATCATGCTCTATGTATTTCTCAGCGCTAAAGCATTGTTCTCTGAGAAAATTTGGGTGGTGAAACATCTTTTAATGGTATGACATTAACAACCTGTGAGAAAGTATCCAAAATAGAAAGAATCATTTAAAAAAAGTGATATTAACAATAAAACGAACTAAAATTAAAGCCAGTTACAATATCTCAAWATATAATACATGCAGTAGCTTCAACTCATGAAGGCTCAAAAAGTACTAGGCCTAATAATAATATTTTGGCATGATAATTGTCATACCCTTCAAATTCATTAGGAAACTTGGACATTATTGCACTAGATTTGAGTTAAACTTGTATTCCATATGCAATTCAGCAATAGTGCAAACATCAGCTTTTAATTTGTCTGTTGGGACAGGTACTCAAAGACCGAGCCTAACCATCTATCCGAGGTATAATGACTAGCTCTAAAAACTCACAAATGACATATGCCCATATACTTTAGAAGTTATTCGTATTGAACTCTCTAAGAAGTATCAATGTGCTCAAGTTGCTATGATATTACGATATATGCCATCAACCTATGAAGAGCAATTGAACAATGGTATGGTACACCATATGTTTGAATAGCAAGGCATCCGAAAAATGTAATAACTGACCTTTAACCCATTGAAGGTATCTGTAGCAGTAAACTGCACATAAATCGGGAAAAWGGATGATGGATCTGTGGCAGGAATAGCGAAGTCCACTGATCCACTGCAGACAGCAAATACATACAGCTTATTGTCAGGTGAATGTTTAGAGCAGCTAAGTTACATAGCTTTTCATTTGATATTGCTATTTAAAAAACTCACCTACGATTAGAGCTATCGATCAATAAAAGAGACCATTCAAATACAGAATTTCTAGAGTCATACCTGCCAAAGAACAAAGAGTTACAAGTTAGAAATGATACAGCTAAAGCATCTGATAATTAGTTAATGTTTTTTTTTG
>SNQN01001718.1:36461-50859 GCA_008642245.1 Bassia scoparia | reverse complement strand
TTTTAGTGATTATTTAGTTGATTATTTGGTATTTTGGGTGATTTTTGTTGATTGATTATTATTTTGGTGTATTTGATGGTGTGGGTGGAGCAGCGTGTAGTTGGGTGTGGTTGAGTCCGGTTTTAGATGTGCGGATCTGCCTAAAAAATTTGAAGTTGGATGGATGGCAGCAATCCTGTCATGCAACATTGGCCTGTACTGCTTCTGAAGTTCAGAGAAAAGATGCTAGGCTCGCTGAGGAATGTGACGATGAGAATCGTGCCCACACAAACTTAACCAACTTGTTGAGTTTTAGGAAATTCGTTACTAGTACTGATTACCAAAGTTTTGCCGAAGTTAGGTATTTAAGCAAAATAAAACTCGATTATAGATATAATTTCCAAAAACGCCCCAAAACTAGGTATTATCCTGACATCATTTCAATAAGGTAAACAAATTTGATTACAAATTCAATTTTTATTTTTGGTTGTTGTTGATTAGCGATAACTGTACAAATTTAAGTTAAAAGAACAAAACTCATAAGCTTGCATAAAATAAAGTCTATTATATTTCAATATTAAGAACTGAATACAATTTCAGACTTATTCCTTAAAATCCACAAATACATTCTTTTTTCTTTAACTTAATTCATCACATTCCCTTAAAAGCATACAAATGTCACTAATATTACAAAAGGGCTTCCATGGATGAAATAACTCCAGTAAAGCCCCCAAATTTCTCTTAATTTTAGTTTTTCCGCTTTTATTTTTATCAATTAATTGAGTTCCCCTATTGTGATTAGTTTTAGTTCCCTTTTGTAGAATTAAGTTGTTTTCCCTTTTTTAATTAGGTTCGTTTACTTGTGACCGTCGGAAACCTACTTTTGATACAATTGTGTGTGTTAAATCTAGACACCAAATCAATTCGTACAATATTGGTTATCATATATTATTCAAATTAAAGAACTATCAGAATCGCAAAGCCCCTTAGAAGGCTGCAGAGGACAACGATCATGAGACGAGTGTATTCCAATGTCAGATATTACAATCTATTATAGTTCTATCAATTAGAATTATTAGATCAATTTTCAGTATTTTGTTTGATCTTGTTGTAATTTGTGCTATGGCTTTTATAATGAACTATTTCTTCCTAAACAAAAATAATAAACAATTATTACAAATAGTAATTTCATGCAATTTTCAAGATACAACCTTTTCCTCTGAATGAAATCTAGTTCTGATCTTATTCCTTATTCAACTTCAAGAGAAACATAAAAATTAAAAACACAACAAATTCTTTAATCATATGATGCTCTCCTGTCATTCAAAAATAATTCAACAACTCGAAAATCTCCTTTTTTTTTCTGAATAAACCATAAATCTCCCTTAAAATGTAAACCGATTCTGGTGAGAACTTTAAACATAAATCTTTAATGATATAATTCAATAGAACTGTCAGTGAAGTCCAATAAATAAGCATCATCTCACCACATATCACAACTAATTTAACTACATTTTAGTTTTTAAACTCTAAACCAAATTTACAATACAACTAGACTCAAAAGCTCTTTAAACTTAAGAAAGTAACACACAAAAAAACATCTGAAAGTTCAAATGGATTTTCATATTGGGTATAGGAGCAAATTCTTCTAAATACATTAAAAGTTGGCACACCTCAAATAGTTAAAGAACCTCTTTCAGTTCATGGAAAATAACTTACAGATTACAAAACTCAATCTCTTTACCCTTTGTTAAAGAAAAAAGTAGTAATACAAAGACAATAATTAGCACAGAACACTCATAAGACTTAAGTTTGATCACTATTAATTCCTCAAACATCATACTGGAAATGCTGATAGCAGCAATCAACCCTCAATAACATACAAAGCTAATTCCTAATAATTACTTATTTAGCCAACCAAAAATAAACGAAATTATACGGAATTTTTTCTAAATTAGGTAGTGGATAACCAAGTAAGAGTTCAAAAGAAGTGATAGCAACAATTATAAAAAAAAAGATGATTAAATTAAAATCACCCCAGATCATCTATCCATTAACTTCATATCTTCTCTCAACTCCTTCTTCTATCGTCAGCCTTAACCTGATTCTTCCTAACATTATGGTAGCAAAGTTACAGGTGCAAAGTGACTTGTATGATGACTCCCTCTCTTAAAACACCTTTTCAAGTTCTCAGCCTTCTTAAGTTCGAGTTTCAACTCTAATGCAGAACTTTTAAATCAGCACACAGATAAAGTAGACTTATTCACGCACTATTATTGCATGATCTCATTTTGGAGCAATAAGTTAATTGCAATACATGGCGTTGGTGCTAATGAGTATACCACAATGATTGTAAATTCTCAATTTGATTGTGAGAACATAAAAGAACGAATTGTACGCAGTGAAATATTATAAAGAATACTAGAACATTTAACGATCGACATTCTAAAAGTCTATCCTCCTCTACAATCACTCTAACCCTTTTTATAATCAACTCAATTAAATAACAAGAATTACACCCAATTAATTTAAGACACATACTAGCACGGACCAAATTCTCCAAATACACCTTTACCAACTTTACCTGTAATAGTTCAATGAAGTTTTCTCTAGAACACTCACCAACTGCTTATAACAACATGCAGTCAATACAAATTAAAATCTTTTCTCTCCATATAATCCAACCGTAGTTAGCATAATAGACAGTAGTTTTTGTTCACTATTGTATTAGTTACATGATAGGTTATATCCGTATTATGTGAAAAGAGAGAATGAAGGAGAGATAGAAGCTTTTCGAATTAGTTTCAATAACTAGCAAAAAGAATAAAAGATCCGAGTTATAAATTCCTTTATAAGATGTGCCTTATATAATGAAATCAGAAATAAAAATTGTAGATTATATTTCCTTATTAATTAATCAATAAGGAAAATATAATTCCGGAATTCAAACCAATTATATCGATTCCTTACATATTAAACTATCTCAAGCAAAATAGTACGCTATCATTTTTCAAAATCATTTTACTCAGAAGAAAACCTTCCTAAATCCCCTGTAAGTAAACCCACTAGTAGACAATTCCAATCTGTCTATATGCACAGTAGCTGTTATCTTTATTTATGTGCTAAAGAATAAGAGAGTTCTATCATCCACAACTACTTAACATTCTTCTTCTTACCTACCAAGCATTATCAAGCACTTTACTGAGTATACATTAAAACCTAACTCTATACAATTTATAACAAATTATAAAATTCCAATATGTACACTTCAATTATAATATTGAAAGTCTTTAACTTCTTCCATTAATCACCTTGTCAAATCTTGCAAGAAAAAGAGACATAATATAACAATCACCGATCTATAAGGATAATTCACATCATGAGTTCATCACTTAGAACTCCAAAAAGAGACCCATCTCACCTTACTGTAGGGACATCAAAAAATGCTCCCAAATTGAATAGCGCAGAGGAAAAGTACTACATTTCGAAATAGTTTTGATTCCGGAAGTTGCAAAAAAACATCAAAAACCACACTCATTTCAACAAGTGCAATTAAAGTAGATTGTGAAATTCACTACACCAGCTCAATAATAGGCGGAAAATATTTATTTAATTGATATTGTAATTATTTCTACTTTAGCTTTTTCTAAACTTTAGATGTTTTGAAAAACACCATAGTTATTTCAATAATTTCCTAACTTTTCATTTTTTTTCTCATTCTGAAGTTCGGCAATATTTAAATTCATTTTACTATTATCTTTATTTTTCATATTTTTACATTTTGTATAAAATGTTTAAAAAAAAAGAAATCAAAATTTCTTAGATATAAAATTCCAAGATAATCAGGAATAATCCAACTAATATTCTACAAGATATATTCTGTCACCAAGTTTTCCAAAATGGATAAAAGCTTAATTGATAGAAAAGTAGATCGAAGACGCGATAAGATTCCCAAAACAAAATAGATAGATATAAATAGAATCAACCATGGATTCATTGAACAATAGTACATTACATCACATCCATACTTTAGGACAAACCTATAAATAGTTGAACACTTAGTACGGTTCCGGACCACTAATATTTTATCCTATATGTTTTCCTTTTTATCTATCTTATCCAAAGACGCTATAAATACTTCACCTGCCTTAACCAAACACTAACTATGAAAATCAATAATCTCCAATCAACGGAAAATCATATTCCATCAACGAAATCATTCATCACAAAAGCAATTCAAAGGTCTCAAAAGTCCCTCTCTAATCAAATTCAATCCACAACACAACTCTCACAACATCAAAAATCCCTCAATATCGTCGAGCTTCGGCGTATCTTTGCGGATTAGGCTACAATTTACTGAGCATTCAATCAACCTCTTCATTCTTTTTTAATTTGGAAATCTAATTATTAATTCTGTTTCTTTGTTTTCAATCATGTAAAATTATTCTTTCAATACGTTATCGACTCATCACAAATCGTTTTAATTACATATGTCAATGCTAACGATTTTCTCTTTTGATAAACGATTCAAATTGAAGCAAAAAATTTGATCACTAATTAGTTTTCTTTTAATTTGTATTATGACATACCAAGTAATTATTCTTATATATTTGATTTATTCTATATATTATTCTTGATGCTTTGCGCCTATGACTCTGTTCGATTGCTTAATCAGACCGGAATGCTGAATCAACATTAAATTCAATATTATATACCGAGATTTACCATCATATTTTGATGAATTCGAATGTGCTCACAATTTATGCTACGTAGTTTGCTGCATAAAGAAACAACTCTTGTAATATTTTAATTCCTTTCTAGGGTACAAAATCTCATTAGGCTCTTGAATTCAATAATTAGATTTATAGAACTACAATGAACCTAATAGAGCTGCTAACATATGTCGACTTTGGTTAAGATTTTATCCGTTCCAGTCCCCGCAATCCACACTCCTGTATCGAACAAACAATGGGAATTGCAACATATTTGTGGCGTCCCTCCATGAACGTATAGCAAAATGATGATCAAATCCCCTATAACAACTAAATCAGCACCCCAACACACTTACATATGTATCCTTGCCGAAGACGCCATAATATCACAAATCGACAGTGGTAACACTAGGCCCCAATAATGGCTCCAGCTACCAAAATGCAACTCAACTTAGAAATACACCTATGTTGATGTGATAGACTGAAATCTTGTAAATCCGTTTCTAACAATTGGATTGGCATTGACCTTCTCAACCTCAGCTCCTCTCTGTTCATTATCGTCTTACATATTACATGCAATTATTGGTGTAAAAATTGACCAAACTCTACTTTTAGATGTACCTTCTTACTTAACCAATCACTATAGTCGCTTATCATAGCACCTTAAATGTGTTTGACTTGTGTTCTATAACTACTTTGTCTGTGAGTATCAGCTCATAATTATTCACATACAGTCCAAAACTACCTGTCCAAGACACTCAATTCCCTATCCAATTCCATGGTTGATGAAACTGCTAGTGGATCAACGGCCAATTGTAAAACTTTGTTCCCACTCACAACAACAGTTAATAACAAGTATGTATATTTTATTATCAACGACAGACATTGAAATGCTAACTAACGTGGTTATCTAAACGTTGCACTGAGTATTACCCGTAACCTTTAGTGAAAACATTATCAATTGATATAAACAGTATGAATGCTAACCCCCAACGCTCAGAATAACTGTCGAAAATCCTAGAAACCACCCTTGTTTATGCTAAACAAACAACTTGATAGAGCTAATGCCCTCCGACCTTTTGACACTGTCAAGGAGTATCCCTCTCCGAGATGACAATGAAAGAAAGATCAAAGAAGAGAAGGCCTAATTAGGTATAATTGAGGCTATATGCGATTAGATCTTGACCTTCATATCTCCTTGACTTCTATCATCAATCCCCTTACTTCACAATGAACTGTTCCACCCATTGAACACCTTATTTAGAGGAACTATTAGGAACCGTGGAATTCCCCACTAGTGGCGGTTTTCAAACTGCAAGTAATGATATGTTCCCTCAACACATTGATTCCCCAAGCCACCACAACCACTTACATTCCCAACTGGAACGGTATCAAACACATGCTTATCTTACCAAAATGCATCCCCTTAAAGTAACCGTGGGCAAGGCCTATTAACAGTAGTTAGTAGTAAGACCGAGCTTGAATCACAAAACTCTAGTAACATAGTATTCCAACCAAGTTAATATACCAGAACCCACTGAAACACCCCATCCGCTAACCATGATAACCACATCAAAATGGTCAGATCAAACTTTCAGCTCCACATAGACACGCGTCATAAGAACCTTCCTAGGCAAGTGAAAGCATGATCCAAATGGCATGGGACTAACACTGTTGTCCTAGAAGAGATGTATAATCCTTATCAGAATGCATTACATGATGATTGTTCCAAGGGTACAAAGTCAGAATTCTGATTCTCATCCTGATTTCGACGTCATCTATTAAAACATTTGTCAGTTCAACTCCAATAGTAGAGCAAAGATCAGGATTATCTCAGGTTTGAATGTTCTCTGTTCTCTCACTAGGGACTGCTTCTCTTGGTTTACTCAATCTTCCTACAACTCTATACAAACTTGACAGATTTGAAGGCAATCTCTCCATTTCAACTAGAGTGGAACCGGGCCAATTGAATTTAGCCTAAATAACAAGAGCAAAGGAGCTTGTAAGACTTCTTCCAGTTTAAGAGAGCTGATTGTCAGATCTCTCAAACACCCGAGTCGTAGTTTTCAATAGTCAAAAAGGGTGTCTTTTCTTTTATAAAAATTTTGATTTCTAACCCTGTCATACGAAAATATTGAATAGAATCTAACAGAAAACATAAGTTATGTTTATTACGCAATGCATAGAAGAGCCCGAGTCAGGAGTAAGACCAAAATGATATGGCGATGAGCTGAATTTTTCTGGACCGCCATTCAAATTCCCCAATATAGTAACAGAAAGTCTTCGCAAAAGAAAGTTTTCAAGTTTTATCAAGAAAGAATACACATTTATATTAAAAAATTGTGATGAAATATTGGGAAATTCTATATGCCTGGTACCTAGATTTTATCTTCATTTCCATACGAGACAACTTAAATTTCACATTCTCAAGTACTCCAACTTCATATTCCCACACCGTAACCCCAACTTTGATTTTTCCATGGTTTGTGCTAACCTAAACCTTGAAACACCTCAACATTCACCCACCTTTCACTAACACCAACCACGTACACCTCACCTACCATCAAACAACCCATAGCTAACCACCACGCACCTCACCCAATCGCCACCTCGGCCACCCATCCTTCACCCACACAAGAAACCAACGCTTTCACCCCATTGTTCTCTCTCCTCACTACAAACCGTCCCAAAAAGAAAATTGTTCAAATATTCAATTGCCAGTGCAAGATTTTATCCAATTATTATAACGATTATCAATCTTATGAGTTCGTTCCATCAGATTGATTATAATCATGACACTAAGAAAAAACAACAACTTGAGTTGAATCAGAATCGGAGTAGGAGAGGAGGGCATTATTGATGATTAGATTCTACAGGAGGAGAAATGAGAGGAGCAATTGTTTGTCTGACTCTGAGAGTTTGCGGAAAGGAGGTGAGATGAAGGTTTGAATGCACTGTGGTCTCGTGAAAGGGAATTGGTTGCTTGATAACGGTGGCATGTTTGGTGGTCTTGTGCAAGAGGCCGACTATTATGTGCTAACTGGGGACAGTTGCAAGTAAGTGTCTGGGGTGCGTAAGTATTGTGTGGTGCTTGTGTATGTGAGAGTGTTGAGTTTATGTCTACACATATGAAAAACAAGTTAGGCACTGTGAATACCAGAAAATTGGAGGCCATTGATTGTAAATGTAACTATTTAAGTTTCTACCTATGGAAAAGACCAAAACTCAGGGCTACTATATAGAATTTCCTGAAAATATTAGCTCTTGAAATCAAAGATTAAACTAGTGGTAACATAAGATAAGATCCCAACAAACAAAATGAAATTTTATTTAACACTACTACAAAAATGGGCAAATCATCACTTCAGAGACCAATGAGTGAACACCAGTTCATAGGGTAAGAGACCGGTCATATGAGAAAACCGCTCTTTATTGTGAAAGATAACATCATTAATAAACGTCTCTTGTCTTTATTTAAAAATAAGTTTAATTTTTACAAACAGCCACCGGACCCATCATGTAAGTGAAAAACCATACGTTTCTAGAAGATACTTTTGATATTGTTTTTTTATTATATACACCCTTCGTAACGGAATAAATCAAACAATTATTAGCACCCCAACAATGAAAAATAAGCTAATAGTGGGTATGAAGTGTCCCAAAAATAAAAAGAGGAAATAATATGACAAAAAGAATAATATGGTTAATGGTGAATTACTAAGTGGTCCAAAATAAAAGAGGAAATAATATGCAAGGAAGAAGACAAAAAACAATAGTAAACGTCCCAAAAATATAGTAATTATCCTTTAATAATTTACCAAAGGAGAAAGTTATACAATTGTTGCAAGTTTTGTACACCTAAATATAGAAAGTGTTGCGCAATTTATTACAGAGGAGTATATTAAAAGCTCTATAATCTTCCCACTATCTTCATTACTACTCCGGTGTTAAAAATATCCGATCTGTGATTCTGGCGATCCGATCCGAAAAATCGAATATCTATTGTTTATATGTTTGATATTTCGATCAATATACGAAAAATTCGATTATTTTCACTTTCGATCTTTGATATCCGAAATATTCATTTTTTCATTAAAAATAAAATAATATGGAAAAATAAAAGAAAAAAAATAAAAAAAAGTAATATGCATTATCCGCGATCCTATCCGAACTTCGATATCCGATCCGAAATTTCGATAACAAACCGAATTCAATTCGATCTGAAATGTGGTCGATATTTGGATCAATATCCATTTTTTGATCGAATTCCCTAGTTCGAAATTTTCGAATATCGAATTTTCGAATCGATCGGATTATTCGCTTCGAACCCCTAACTACTCCCAAAACTCTTATCAATTCATCTTCTTATTCCACAACATATTATCAATTCATCTTCCTACTCCTTTTTATTAATATTAAAAATTAAAAAAATGCTAATCCATATTGCAAGAATAGATGAAATTAACTTTCAAGATCAATAATAAACCTTCCGTAATTTCGAATTTATTTTTTTATGTTTTTTATTGGATTGTCAAGTTGTTTTTCTTGTGAATTGAATATTGTTGAATAATTATAAGTTGATTTGTTATTAAGTTGCTTTGAATTTCATTGTCTGAATCTAAAAAATTGTTGTTGCTCATTTAGATCTATTAATTTCATCTTGTACGTAGTCTCTAATTTCTGGTTTTTTCATTTCTTATTGGTTTTTTTTTGTTTTTTAGATTCAATGTTCAATATTTTTTCTGGGTTTCTAGATTTTTAAGTAACATTTTTCCCAAATTCTTGTTCTTCATTTTATGATTTTTTTTCGATCTTTTTTTTGGTAAGAATCGATATTTTTTTTCAATTTTTTGTTCTGAATTTATTACTAAAAATGATCGTAATGAAAAATGCAATATTTAGTAAGCATCGACATTTTTTTTCAACTTTTTGTTATATGTTTTTCGATTTTAACTTGTGTTCTTTCTATTTATTTTGATTTTCTCGATGTTTTTCAACTTCTTCTTTTTTTGGTTTTGATGTTTTTTTAACTTCACTATTTTGAAATTTTGTATTAATAAAATAAATCTTATTACTTTTAATGTGCCATCGTTTGTGTACACCAAAGTGACCAGCAAGACCACCACTACCCCTTACGAATCAAAAGCTCACGAATCCCACAATGAGGAATGCAAAGTTGTTCCCTTTGAAAAGAAAACCCTCAGTTTTGTGAACCCACCAGTAGGTTCCAAGAATCTTGGAAAAAAATGGATCTCTTGATAGTATTCTTGAGAATTTCAAACCTAGTACCTGGTCTCCACCATAGCAACAAATAATCCTTCTTTAAGCATAACTAACACATTCGTTTCCCTTCCTTTATTTTGCATGAACGTAAAAGATAGCAAGAAACTCGACCCACTTGAAAGTCTATGATTCAATTTTGTTGTCCATGATACTCTTTAAGCTAATGATCAATGCATGATGAAAGCTTAGGCGCAAATAATGTGGCCAATGATCAAGAGATCGAACAATAGCATAGAATTAACGATCACAATTGGATACTTCAGTTTTACACCATTCAAATTTCACCAAAGTATGCAAAAGGGCGGTTTCTTGAACCAAAATTCTTCCAATCCGACCCCACTTGCATCACATTCAAACTCAAACAGTTTCTCAAAATCTTAGTGCGAATTGTCATTGCAAAGCTTCTTTTGATTTATCAAATGCCTGTTGTCCCCTAGTGTTCCATTCGAATTTCTCCCCCTTTTTTTTTTCAATGAAGTAATTGGTTCCATGATTGTTGAAAATTCTGAATAAAACCCTATAAAACTTGAAGGCCATGAAACTTCGAACCTCAGAATATTCGTAGTGCCAACCAAGTGGAATAGCTTCAACTTTTGAATGATCAACATGTATCCCCTCACAAAACAATATAGCCAAGAAAAAGAAATACTAACACCATGAACTCACATTTTCAGTTTCCCATATAATTTCTCTTTCCTTAATTTTCAAAGAGTAGCTTTAGATGATTTATATGCTCATTCAGTTTCTATAAACAGAATATCATCTAAATACAACGGTAATTTAAGAAAGGACAATACCTCATCATATGCATGAAAGAATAGAGGGTGCCCAGACCAAAAGCTCACCACTATTGTACAACCCTTGTTCATTTGAAAGTTTCCATTCATCCCTTGCACAAATTCTCACTTGAGTATCACTCTGCAATCAATCATTGAAAAAATCTTTAACCATGAGTTCTCAACATATCTTCCAAAACGATGGCATTAAATCTGTATCTGATTGTTGATTTGTTGACGACCCTTGATCAATGCACCATACGCCAAGTACCATCTTTCTTTGGTACAAGCAAAGCTAAACACAAGTCTCATCTTCATAAACATATTCCTCTATCAATCAATCTTGAATCGCCTTTCAATTCTTAGCTTTCTTGAGAATTGCATCATAACTGGCTGTTTGGGAAAGTGCTCCTGAATCAAATCATTACATTTCTATTCCCCAATAAAGAGGTAAGCCTAGTAATCATTAGGGAACACATCTTAACACGTCTAACACTTAATCATTGCTTATTAGAGTGTGTATCTCATTAGTAACAAGCTACGTTTGACAACAAGAAGATATCCTCGCTTTCCGTATCAAGTTTAGTTTGAATATCTTTAGAGTTATTTTTTTTTTAAAATTACCTTTCTTTTGTTGATTCCTCTTAGAATCGACTTCTTGTCTTGGTCATTTGATTTTTTTCCCATCCATTGAAAATGTATTACACTGGTCACCTGAATCACCTTCTACAATGCCAGGATCGTCTCAAGAAGAAGATGCAAAGCACCATTGTAAATCACACCAAAATTTTCATTATTATTAAGGCCTATGTTGAAACACCAATGTTGTTTAATAATGCTGCCAAGCCACTATAATCCACATTTCCCAACTCAATTGTAGGTTTTTTGTGGCTCTCCGTTTCAAGATTCAATTTATCCACCATGTTTGAGACGCCACCATTTAGTACACGAACTCGACTATCAATATGCCACTACAACCCTTTTCTTGGACAAGTGCAATTGTACAATCATTTCTCTCTTTTAAGATCGTCTTCTCAGCTAGCGTTGCCAGATTCCCTTATAACAAGCATTAAGCGTCCTCATGTGTGAACATCAAATTCTTTACAGATTCTCTTGGAATTCTTCTTGAGGTCTTATCAAGATTCAGCATATCTTGAAATTTATGTATCGTCAAGCATCTTATTTGACAATCTTCTTTAGATGACCTCACCCTTGGCAATAAAACACTTCTGTCGATCCTCCAATCATGTGCCACGTGAATGGTGTGTACCCCTAGAAATTTACCGTGGGTATGTAGGAACACCAAAGATATGGATCAGGATTAATTCCCTGAAAATAGGTCGTTGAATATATGCAAGATTTCTTCTATCTTTTCTGCTTTATGACCATATCCTTAAAATCAATTTAAAGCGTCAAGACCGATGTATAAATACCTTTAATCTCACTTCGTCATCTTTTGTTGTGTACTTTTCCGCAATTCAACAAAGTAGATGAGTTCATTCAACTCACTCGTATTCGCCGACGACATGTGGCTTGAATAAAAGTAATCAAAATTTAGTTAATTTGGTGCTCCGAAAATCCATATTAGGAACAACTCGTGGATGACCTCCTCCTTTAATTGTTCCCAGAAACATCGATATTGCCTTTATCGCGACTCTTGCACCGTTATGTCTTCACCATAAGTGCATGCTTCATTAATGTAGAATTTTGTCCACAACTAGTAACATCATCGTATTCTTTAAAAGCAAAGTAACGATCCAGTTCCCTTACCCAATTATATTCTGGCCAAGTGTGGCATCAAACTTAAATATTTGACTTTTTACTTTTGACATCATCATTTGAATTGTCGGTGGACGTTCCTTCTCCTCCTCATTGAGCCTTTGAATTTTGAAATATCTTGTATCTCCTTTATCCATGTCTTTCATTGCGCAATTCTTCCCTTTGAACTTTGATGCTTCTTGAGATTCACGAGTGGTACAATTTCGGTGCGTATTGTTACACATTAGTTAATTGCCCAAATTCGGGCCCTTGACAAGATCGCAATTTCGTGATCCATAATTCGAAAAAAACATTCTGTAAATCGACCCAAAACCGTTAATACTCCCCAACGCGTTGGCTCTTGATACCAATTATATGATTATAAGGAAAGTTCCTCACAGAGCAGAAAGTGAGTGAAGAAAAAAAAACGAGGTTTGCTTGTGTTTAAAAATAAAAAATAACTTCGAATCTTAAAGAACTCGAAAGTCGTAACTTCACAAGTAACCCGCTCCAAAAGAAGCAACTGACAATGTAGCTAATCAACTGAATTCCGACCAACCACAAAACTCACAGGTTTTCTATAACTAACTAATATTTAATGAAGAATAAATCTTACTCCCAAAAAACATCCTAACTTATATTAACCCTAAAATATTCTAACAATACAATTAAACTAACCCAACGACTAACCTAAATATCAAGAATTATTAAATAACATAACAGAAAATAATATCCTACCAACTTATCAATCATACATTATTCACCCCAATAAAACAAATCTAACAATTATCGTAACAACCAATTCCTATTCATATGTTTCTTGATTTCCATTAATTCTTCATTCTTCCAATTTCGTCCAAATTCGAGCTTATCCTCCTACACGTGATTTCTTCAAGACAAAATATTACAACCAAATAATTATCTATTTTTATTGTTGTATATTTAGATGATATTCTGATTTATAGCAAAACTGAAATTGAGCATATAAATCATCTAAAGCTACTCTTTGACAAATTAAGGAAAGAGAAATTATATGGGAAACTTGAAAAATGTGAGTTCATGGTGTCTAGTATTTCTTTTCTTGGCTATATTGTCTTTTGTGAGGGGATACATGTTGATCCTTCAAAAGTTGAAGCTATTTCCACTTGGTTGGCACCTACGAATATTCATGAGGTTCGAAGTTTCCATGGCCTTGCAAGTTTCTATAGGCGTTTTATTCAGAATTTCTCAACAATCATGGAACCAATTACTTCATTGACAAAAAAGGGGGAGAAATTCGAATGGACACCTAGGGGACAACAGGCATTTGATAACATCAAAAAGAAGCTTTGCAATGCACCAATTCTCGCACTACCAGATTTTGAGAAACTGTTTGAGTTTGAATGTGATGCAAGTGGGGTCGGCATTGGAAGAATTTTGGTTCAAGAACACCGCCCTTTTGCATACTTTGGTGAAAATTTKAATGGTGTAAAACTGAAGTATTCCAATTGTGATCGTGAATTCTATGCTATTGTTCGATCTCTTGATCATTGGCCACATTATTTGCGCCCTAAGCCTTTCATCATGCATCCTGATCATTAGGCTTTRAAGTACATCAATGGACAACAAAAATTGAATCATAGACTTTCAAAGTGGGTCGAGTTCTTGCTATCTTTTACGTTTCATGCAAAATACAAGGAAGGGAAAACGAATGTGTTAGCTTATGCACTTTCAAGAAGGAGTTATTTGTTGGCTATGGTGGAGACCAAGGTACTAGGGTTTGAAATTCTCAAGAAATACTATCAAGAAGATCCATKTTTTTTYCAAGATTCTTGGAAACCCTACTGGTGGGTTCACAAAACATGAGGGTTTTCTTTTCAAAGGGAACAAACTTTGCATTCCTCATTGTGG
>SNQN01001718.1:0-33637 GCA_008642245.1 Bassia scoparia | reverse complement strand
CGGTGTGCGAATGTGACTATAGAATTTTAGCTTGATGAGGCCACTTGGAGCGAGCTCGTGAAAATTTAAGGTTGTCATCGTATGGAAAAGGACCTACAAACTCATAGGCTACCCAGGGCCACATGATTGCGAAACTTTGGATACCCCAATATTTTCATCACACCATAACTTTCTAATTACTGTCACAGATAAGTGTTGATTCTGCTGGTGTGCGTGGTGTTTGATCAATACTTGAAATTGCTTCTGCTTTTCGCGAAACTTCTGTTTTACTAATGGTGGCGACATTGCTAAGGGCGGACCCGAAACAAATTCAAAGCCATCGGCATATCCATTTGGTTCCTTCAGCCTTGATCGCGCGCCTCTTCTATGCAATTGGCGTAATTAACAGTAGTATCTTATGTTTCCTGTTAGATCTCTTCATCCAAAACATCTCGTATGCCATTCACTGGCGCTAGCCAAATCCACTAAGGAAGCTTTGCGGTGGTTCTAAAAAGGAAAAGCACCCTTTTCTACTATTGAAACCGAACTCAGACTCGGGCTGAGTGGATGAGATGATCATCTGAATCGATAGCTCTCTTAAAACCTGGAAATACTCTCTACAAGGCTCCCGCTTTGTCCTTTCGTATCGTGGGCTAAAATGGGCGTGGGCGGGCAAGGTGTGAGACCCCGGCTCTCCCCTCTACGTGAAATGGCAAAGGGAATTGCACCTTGAATTTCAAGTTTGTAGAGTTCTGTAGGAGATGAGCTAACCAAGAGAATGCAGGTCCGTATGAGAGAACTAACGGAGGCAATCTCAACCTGAATAATCCGTGTCTATGCCCTCGTCTTACCTTGGCTATGTTGAAACCTGTAGGCGCGAAGAGTTGTGCGTGTGGCGAGAGGTGAATAGTCGTGAGGCCGCGTCGTCGAGAGGGAGATAGGGAGGAATTCAGGAACTAATTCGTTTGCAACCCTCTGGCGGAAACAACAACACAATTCCCTGTCAATCCATTCTTGGTAAGGGATTACCCAGCTCCTCTTCATAGAGGAAACCAGCGATCGTTGCCGCTGTCCGCCCATTTTGATCATGCGCTATCCACTCCCCACTGCCTAAGGGAAAGCTCATATAGGACGCGCCTGTCCTATTTGAGTGAGATAGTTTGGATCGCTGGAACCATTTTGATGGTCCTGGTTTCATTCTATCATGGTAATAATGGCCAGGAATGGGGGGTGATTAATGCCCAATAGGAGGTCTCTGGTATTTTTAATCGTAAACTTTTAGTGTTGGAAGGCGGTGCACTACAGGTGTTGACTAGGAGTTTTGTGTTCCCCGAACGGCCTGAACCGGCTGCACCTTACATAACGATACCTGTCTCATCATGGGCCCCTTGTGTCCCACCCATTACGCCCCGGTCACCTAGCCGTTAGCCACAGAATTTGAAGTCTTCCTGTTGATATTAAGCACTGGCTTACAGCCCCAGTCTATTGCTCAGAAATGTGACAATGTTGGCTTTTATGCTTGCTGTTGGTCATGGAACCGCGCGGTTTAGACTAACTGCATCTAGTTACGCAGTTGAGGGGAACATACCTTACTTGGCAGTTTGAACAAACTCCCCACCCACTGTGGGGGAATGTCCACCCCTGGTTTCGCCGATAATAGCTCACCCCAACACTAGGCTTCTTCCCAAAGGGTGACATCCCATTTGGCGAAGTCAATGGCCGCGAAATTGAACCTTTAGGCGGCAAGTTACACAGGAAGATAATCGGCGGGATCCACGTCCAACCGGGATCAACAATCTCTCGGCATATACACCGTCACTGGATATGACCTTTAATAACGTCTTACTAGGCCTGTACACTACTTCTCTTCTCTGACCTCCCTCTTTTCCATTGTTACTCTTATTTCGATCTCCGGAGAGGGCAATTAAGCTACCTTTGCAGGGTCTGTGCCCTCAAAGTCGGAGGAAATTAGCTCCTATCAAGTTGTTGTTTCTAGCAAAACCAAGGGTGGTTCCTCCATAGGATTTTCGACAGTTATATCTCTGACGCCGTTTGGCTGGTTAGCTATTAGTTTTTGACAATCGTTTCATTCCAATTTGAATAAGACATCGTTTATTTCCCGACTAAAGGTGTTCTGCCATAACCAGTTTGGTTGATTACTCCTCGAATGTCGGTCAGAGCACGTTTTTCTTAGATTGAACTTACCCTTAATATTGACTCTGGTAGTATGTGTCATTCAACTGTCTTCTTGGTGTTTTTATTTATTGATTAAAACTTAAACTTTCTATATTCCTAGTCCATCTAGTGTCAAGTTAGAACTGGACTTGTGTGAATGACAATAGCAAGTGGGGACCAAGTTTTTACAACTTTGGGGTTATCAACCTAGCAGCTTTCATCAACCATCGGGATTGGACTTGAGGGGACATGAGAGTCTGGACAGGATATTGTTGGACTAATAACCATTAGGATATAGCAGTTTATGAGCACTGTACTCTACATAAGCACAATTAGTATCATTTGTTAAAAGGCAAAACACACAGTCAAAAGTCGACGAGCATTTAACAGGTCTAATTATCTTTACAGAGCATTACTTCAACTTATATGCGACTTTTTGGTCTTATAAGTCATAATACAGAACTCTTTCTTTCGATACCTGCCTATAAAGTAGAGTTTGGTTCCAACTCTTCAGCCACTACCTATAGGCAATGATAATATGCTACACCACTTACAGCACACAGGGCATATGAGACCAACAGGTTTGTCTGAGGTTTGTATGCCAAAGAGTCACAAGCATTGCATTAATTGCTTCCATAATTAATTATGTGAAAACGGATTGGCAATTACAAAGACTCTACAAGTCTATGCCACTCACCGATGGTGATCCTAAGTATCCCTAGTGAAGTTTTGCTCTTTTCTTGTAGGCAATGATTGCCCTTTCATTTTGGCTCGCCTACTCCAATAACGTCTCCTCAGATAGTTTTGTATATTGGGCATATGAGCAAGAGTATATGCTGCATCGCACGAAGTGTGTTGGATGTGTGTTGTCTGATAAGGAGGATTGTCATCTGAATATAGCCATATCGAAGGTTAAATCACGGACCTCAAAGAAAATATTTTTGTTGGTCCAAACTTATGGGCCCATTTTGTTTCGTCTATTAACCAGGACGTGTGGGTCCCGGACATGGATACGAATCAAAATCTTCTTAAACCCAAATATACCGGACATATTGTAGCAGCCTCTATTCGCCTCAATTGTAGTCTCTGATAACATCATAATAATTATTGAATTCACAAGAGCCTATGGATTTGACCTTAAAAGCGCATTGAAACATCGATTACAACGAGTGTGATTTCTATTATGCATGCCAACACTAGCGTCATAGCATGATAATTGGCATCTGAGACACTTAATCGATGACTATTCTAATCAACAATTTCTAATTATGTGCATGCCTATAAAATTCGTTAGAGTTTACACTCCGCATTGATGACTTTTGCTTCCTCCGTACGGTCTACTAATTGTGAATCTAGAATTTAATGTGATCAAGCAATTCCTATGGTCATTGATTTTTACTGCCCAAGTTTTTCGAAAGAGTCTATAGCAGCAAGATCAAGAATAATATCATATAGTAAGACATCAAAAATTTCAATTATTATACAACAGTTCAGTACTGTACCTTAGTATCCTGGCCTTACAATTACGAAATTATTCAAAAGAAAAACCATTAGTGAATTATGTTTGTGCGAATTCCCCATTGTATATGCTATTTTCTTAGGGCTTTTTCGCAATTGAATCGCTTAATGCACCACATGGAAGATCGTGTGTAGCCATTGACCATCTGTAGATTTAAAAACACGATGTGTTGATATAAGTCGGAAAAACTCATTTGAATCTTACACGAAGATATATAACTATTTCTTATCACATTGATTGAAAATGCCTATATTATAGGAAGGCAGAACAGACTGATAAGCTTAGAGAATAGAATTAAGTATTTATATCTTCAACTATCTATAGAAAAGAGAACGAAAGAGGGCATACCCTCCTTGTTGGTTGAGTTTTCCTGCTTAGTGGCTTGTCTTATTCATGCTTTTTTACTTTTTTTTCTTGCCTGTAGTTCTCTGTTCCCGCTGAACCACATTGATGAATAGCCTCAGAATGCTCGTCATCAAACAAATTCCGTTGCGATAAGATTACGGTACGCTCCGGAAAAGCTACAGGACGTAATTCGAGGTGTACTCTTTAGATAATTTTGCAGGTTGATGGAGGTTTGTGTTGTGTAATTGAATGTTTGAATGTAGGAGACTGGGAGACTTTTGTTGAGACCTTGTCCCCTTGTGAATTAGCACTTGTGCTCATGATGATTTCCCCGTTGATGGTAATAATTTGAATATTTTCGTGACTGGAATTATGTTGATTTACTATACTATCTCGTGACATTATGATTAAAGCAACCAGAGTGCATTTAGTAATATTTTTTGATGGCTCTCCGTCCTGAATATAGAAATACCCAAATACAGCCTCAAGGAAATCATATTAACTATGACATGCGATAACCAACCCGATATATACGCGTCCAGTGAACCTTTGACTACAATGTGTTCTTTAACACTTATTTATACGGTTTGTTTTCCCAAGCCTTAAACCGTATATACGGAATTATCTACTGGTTGATGTGAAAGTCACGTACGATCAGATGATCCTGAGGATTTGGTCGTGTTCCCTGCAATTCTACCCATTGTTATATCTATCCTTTGTTGGGAATGGTTCTTATCCGTTATTTGTGCGTGCATGCTTTGATTCGTTCTATCCAAATATAACCTTTATCACTTTTTGGGAAAAACTTGGGTGGACAATATTATTAATTCTTTGTATAGATTAGTTATGGGATCTATCCTTGAATTATCGTGGATTTATCTAGAATTTCTGAATTTCTTAATTTTTTAATACATTACTCTCTATTTAAAATGTGTAAAAAAATCAATAGCAAAATCAAAGGAAAAATTCTTAGATGGAAAAAACTGATGCTTTGATAAATATTGGCACCGGAACTCAGAACAATTTCGTAGTAACAGAGCGACAAATGAAATATGTGGGAAGGCATTATTGAAAATATAATCTGCTATGGATTATTTCTTTCCAAATTAATCCTAAAATTAGGTGTTAGAAAACAGTCCTAAAAGGAATGAATAATTACAATTAAATAATAAATATAACTAAGTTATTTCATGACACAGCCTTATTGATTGAGGCCCTCGGTGGGTGAATCCGATTCAATTGAAACTCAGACCTTTATTTGATCTTGTTGTAATAGTGACGATCTGGGGTTGATGTTGTTTTTATGTTTTTTATAGCGAATCTCCCGAACAAAACTATTGTCTACAATGTTGCGAACGTACTTGGTCCTACATGCGCCTGATTCCAATTTGTGGAGACAATGTATTTCTGATGTCTACGGAGTGAGGTAGAGATTGTTGAGTCTCTTTCCTTTTTTTGGAGTTCATAACGTTGATAGACACATCTCATGATTGAATTATCCTAATAATTGTCTATTATATGCTCTCTTTTTCCTTAGCAGACTTTGACAAGGCATGATCTTCAAATGGAAGCAAGTTAAAGACTATTCAATTATTGAAGCAACGTTTTGAAATCTTGAGATTCAGAAGTGAACTACTGTATAATTGTAGTAGATTTTAGTCTTTACGGTCAAGTAGTAAAAGTGTTGATGTTTAAAATGTTCATTTACAAAGTTCCCAAACCCGGTAACCGACTTACAAAACAGGATTCACAAAGAAATGATTTCAATAAGTTCCGTGTGAATAAGGAACTCTTGATATTCCCTTGTTGCACAGTAACAACTAAGGATAAACACAGCTAACTGGAACCAATTTGAGAACAGATTGGAATTAGTCTACAGTGTTAGTACCTTTTCAACATCATCTGCTTCGTGGGACTTAGGAGAAGTTTTCTTTCTGCGGCTAAAATGATATTTTTACAAAATGATTGAGCTGGCATCATATCTTCATGTCTGCTTGTGAACATATATAGTGTTAAATAGTAGGAACTCGGCACAAAATAAATATGTGGTATTTGATGATACACATAGGATATTAAACGTTATCTCTTCTCTCTTATTAAGTCGTAATTATGGTAAGGAATATCAATATAACTCTACATTTTATTTCTGATTCATTATCCAAAGGCTATTTATAAGGAATTTATTACACTCGGTCACTTTATTCTTTGTAGTGTGGACTGAATAATTAAATTAGAATTTTTATCTCTTTAATTTCGTGACCAGCATTCATAGCTACTCTCTCTCTCTCTCTATTCTATATAATCAGGATTCTACTCTTATCCCAGATAACCCTTAAATAAGCTGAATTAGGTATACCAAAAACTACTCTTACCTTATATGGCTCAATTATATGTGTTGTATTTATTTTAAGAGAGAAAAAGATTTACACTTAAGTTTATTGTAAACTGCCACTTTCCAAGTAATAGATGTGTCAACGCAGTTGGTGAAGTTGTATACTTAGAAAACTTCATTGAACTATTACATTTAACAGTTTGTATGTAAGATTGGAATCACGATTAGTGGCCAAGGAAAGCATTACTGGTACAAGTTGTCATAAGGTGTGTGTATATTTAAAGATTAACAGGTGGTTAGTGTAATTACCTTTGTATATTTTTCACTCTGAGCTTTTGATTTAGTGCTTTAAACTCATTCACAGGGTCATGAGGAGGAATTGACCGAAGTAGTACGGGACATAGACTTCCCTAGTAAGTCGAACCCTTCAAGTTAAATTTATCCTTCCAGTTTCATTTTATAATTATGCTTTTCCACTGCGTTTACAAAGCAGATCGTTCTCTTACTGTTCTCACCAAATTCAATTATGAATATTTTACAACACTTGTTCGGTTAATACTTCAAATTCACCCCGCTAAGGGCCACCCCATTGTACTTGCCATTAACATTATTGCTCCCAAAATGAGGATCAATGGCCATCAGTTGGATTGCACGGGTCTGAAATATGGTCAAACTACTTTTAATATACACATTGTTATCGGTCTCTTGATTGTCATGTTCATATCAACAAGTGGCCTGCAATTCGACGTTGGAACAACCAGACTTAAAGAAGGCTGAGACCAAACCTTGAAAAGGTGTTTAATCGAGAGGCAGTCATACATCGCAAGTCTGTTTGCCACCCCTAGTAAACTCTCTTCGCTACATAATTGTTTAGGTAAGACCCCGATAAACATGGTTAGGCTGATAAGCGGACTCTACAGAATTGAAGCAGTGCAGCCTTCAGTAAGAGAGGATCATGTGAATGTCTAAGTAGGAATAGGAACACTGCCTTCTTCTCGGTAGCTTGATTTTAATCTCTCATCTCTTTCTCTTTTATTACTTAATCTGGTTGGGGCTAAATCATCCTGCTTTCTGAACTCCCTAATTGGTTCCTTTCTCCACATAATACCTCAATTGGTAGAAAGAAAACAATCTTTCCGTCCATAATTGTCGTCTTATTCTATGTTGGTTGCCAATAACTCACGTAAAATTAATCTCAGTAGGACATTAGCTTTTGGTTACTGTTCAATTTAAACCAGGGCCTCATGATTGTCTAGCATCCAGCATTTGTCCAAGCCTCATGATGTCTTGGAGCAACTTAATTGAGCTGATCAAAAGCTGTAATGCTTTATGAGTAGTTTTGTCTAATACGTCGTTCCTTGTATTACTAACTCTTTTTTTTATACGGTTATAAAAGGGTAAAGAAGATTGGACAAGTTTTGCTAACTGAGTTCTCAACCGAATGGGTATTTCCCTTGAATTGAACTTGAACAGAGGTTCATACGAACTCAATGTTCGACGTGTGTTGTCTTTGCAACTTTTAATTGTACTGCCCTAGAGGGAAATTTGCTCCTATCACCCCACTAAAAAAGAGAAAATTGTATCGATTTCTTAGACACTTATACATAATGTTTTTTTCAGTGAATCTGTGGTTCAGTCTTTTTGCTTAAGTCTTAAAGAGCTTTTGGTCTATGCTTCTTGGTATTGTCACTTTGGTAATATTAGAGTTATAAAAACTAAAATAAGATGTTAGTTTAAATTAGTTGTGATTACTGTGAGCTTGAGAATTAAATGTCGCTTAATTGTCATTGGACACTTTCGACTGAACCCATGTTTCTAAGGCATGATATTACTATGCTGTACAAAAGATTATGTTTAAAGTTTCACGAAAATCGCTGTTACCATTTTTTAAGGGAGTTGGAGTTTGCAGTGAGTGTATCTTCAGGAAAAAAAAAAGGATGAAATTAATCGAGTCCATTTACCCGACCATTGAAAACTCTGTTTGATAATGTACAGAAGCGAGGCGGAGAGACTCACACAGATGATCTAATAATAATGAGTGTTGTTTGTGTTTGTGCATTTAAACATTTTTCTTTTCTATGGTATTCTACTTAGAGAGCCCACGAACGCGCTTGAAATGAATCAAAGATCAAGACACTAAGATTCATTCATAGAGGAAAAAGGTGATATCTTGAAAAATTGCTATGAAAATTAACCTATTTGTAATAAATTGTTTATTATTTTGTTTAGGGAAAGAAACTTAGTTCATTAATAACAACCATACGCACAAACATTCTACAACAAAGATCCAAAACAAACAAATACAAATGAAAATTGATCTAAATATTCTAATTCGATAGAACTATATCCGATTTATATCTGACATGAGACAATACCCCCTCGATCTCATGGAATCGTTGTCCTCTGCGCCCTTCTACAAAGCGGGCTTTGCGATCTCTGATTATTTCTTTTATTTGAATAATACTTATTGTTAGATTTCGCCTGAACATAGTTGTTATACGAATTGATTTAGGTGTACCCTGCCGTTAACACCACACATGGCCAAAATTGTTCCAACTCATATCAAAGTAGCGAGTCTTACCGACGTAACAACCAAAAGCCAGTAAAAACGGAACACCCTAACTGCAAAAAACGGGAAACACAACCTTAATTCTCACAAAACAGGGAAACTGAAACCTAAAATCCACAACAAAGTAGGGGACACTCACAATTAATATTGGAACATAAAAATAAAAGACTCGCAAATGCATAAACTACAAATTAAAGAGGAAAATTTGGGGGCTTACCCTTGGAGGTAGTTTCACTCCATGTGAAGCCCTTTTGTAAATAATTAGGGAACATTTTGTAATGCATTTTTAAAGGGAATGTGATGAATATAAAAGTATAAACAAAAAGATGTATTTTGTGGATTTTAAGGAATCAATCTGAAATGTATTCCCCTTAATATATGTGAATATAATGTAGACTATTTGTCTATCCCTATGCAAGCTTATGTTTGTCTTAAAACTTAATTTGTACAGCTTTAACCTCCGCTAATACAACACAAACCCCAAAAAAAAAAAAACTTGAAATTTGTACAACTCAAATTGTTTCCTTAATTGAAATAGATGTTCAGGATTAAATACCTCAGTTTTGGGCGTTTTTGAAAATTAATATCTATAATCCAGAGTTTATTTTGCTTAAATAGCTAACATTCGGCAAAAACTTTCAGGCCCTAAATCCTAGTACCTTAGTAACGAATTTCCTTCAAAACCTCAACAAAGTTGTTAAGTTGTGTGGGCCCCACGAGATTCTCTCCGTCACCATGTCCCTCTCACAGCGAGCCTAGCCCTCTTCCTCCTTCCTGAACCTTCCACGGAAGCACGTTACAGTGTCAATTGTGTGCCACTGGACACGCTTGCCATCACCTAATCCACCAACTTCAATGTTTTACCCCAACGACCTCCTGGCCACCTGCTAAAACGACCTCAACACTCCCAATACTACCACGCTGCTCCGACACCCCCCACCCACCACACATCAAATACACCAAAAAAAAATCCAATCCAAATCACACAAAAATCAACCCAAAAAAGCACACCCAATTAATCAAAACTCAAATAATCACACCCTAAAATAAACCCAAAATTAAACCCAACAAATGACACAAAAAGCCACCTCTCAAAATTTCTAGGCCAACACATTACCGTCCACATTCCAAAAATCGAACCTCAACCCACCTACCCCAAACCACCGGCGCTGCCCACCACCCCACCCACACACATCAAATACACCAAAAAAAAAATCAATCCAAATCACACAAAAATCAACCCCAAAAAATTCACACATTAAATTCAACTCAAATAATCACACTAAAAATAACAAAAATTAACCCAAAAAATCGACAAAAAAATCAAACAAAAATCGAAAGGAAACCAAAACCCCCCAAAAAATCAACCAAGAATATCGAAGGAACAAAAATAAACCCAAAAAATCACAATTAAAAATCACAAAATGTCTTCATACCACCCTTCGACCCGCCACCACTCCACTTCACCATTCCCCAAAAATCACCACATCTTCACCAACGCCCACCGCCACTCCAATTCGCAACACCACCGCCAAACCCAATTCACAACACCCAACCACAACAATTCGCCAAATCTCCCGTCACACCTCAAATCAAACCCCCTTAAGCAAATCCCCATATTTCCCGAAACCACTCTCCCAAAACGCCAAAAACATATGGATGAATCATATCCCCGAAAAAAAAAATTGAAAACACATACCACTTCAGAAACCTCCTAATCTAATTAAATGAACTAAGACGATGAAGACAATTCAGCCAGAGGTTAAAAAGAATTGAAAAAAATGGACCATGCCGAAGAAGCCAAGGGTAAGAGCCAAAGTGGGAGACGAGGAGTGCATGTCCATGGAATAGAGGATGACCAGCGAGAGAGAGTGACGGGTGAGAGAGAGAAGAGATGAGAGAAAAAGAATAGAATAGAATTGTACAGGGGGGACAAAAAAGGGCAATTCGAAAATCCCTTCCAAAGAGGTTGCCTGTTTGTTTTGACCAAGTTTGAGAGTAAAAGGTACTGAATTGAGTGTTATTGTAAATGGTATGGGGATTTTTCTCCATTTCCTCCTTGCAGTAATAATGGGTTTTTTAGCCCTTTGTCCCTGTAAGAACAACATCCTCTCAACAAATCACGTTGTTGCCATTTACGTGTTGAGTAAAGTTTTAAAGGTTGCCTTCCCATTTAAAGTTCAGTTGGATTTGAGGCTTCTTTGAGTTTATTTGCAAGCACTACGGAGTTTTAGTAGAAGTGGCAAGGAGCTAGGAGTGGAGCGACACAAAGAAGTTGATACATGCTCACTCATTCGACCATAAGTTATGTTTCGTTCGTCGGATTGGTGCGATTCTAGTAGCATTGGAAACTAGACTCCGAGAGCTTCGATTTGATAGGTCACATGCATGATTTGGACCACCGGAGCTCGAGATATGGCCTCTAGAAGACGGACAATTCAGCCTGCCTTAACTGGATCCGATCCGATCGGATCGAGGCTCRATTTCTTATTTMAGTCGGTTTTTAAATTGRCTTCTAATRAAGGGCATGATTGTAATTTAGCAAGTTTAGTTTAATTTAGAAAATTTCTGATGTTTAAGAGGATAGAAATCCTAATTCTTTTATTATCTTTTATTCTATCATTAATTTGAAGGAGAGAAAAATCCCCAATTACGTATTATTGTGAAGAACCCTAACTTTGGCACTTTCAATAGAAATCATTCATTCATTCATCAATTGCAATMATTCTTTGGTAATTATTTCCTTCTTTAATTTGTTTTCTCATTGCTTTTAATTGTTTATGCTTTGATTATTGCTTTGAATTATTTTTAGATTCTTGATTATTGCTTTCAATTGTTCTAGGTTTTTATTATTGCTTTTAATTATTCTATACTTTGATGATGTCTTTTCCAATCGCAATCGTCATGTTTAATTTAATTATGAGCGAGTAGTCTTATTTCTAGAGCGATTGGGGATCTATAGCAATATGATTGATTAGTGAGGGTTGTTAATGCACTTCTCTTTTTCCTATAGCAAAGATTTGACACATCCCGCGATGAGTATCAAATGGAAACAAAGTAAGAAACTTATTCAAAATCTACTTGAAGCTAAGTTGACAATCATTGAAAGAATTTTCCATGAATGTAACTTTGTATTGAGCTAATTGTTGTAAGAATTTTAAGGTAACTTTAAATGTAGATTCAGTGTAAATTTAGAGTAATTATGCACCTTTAAAGGTATAAGACAAACACAGCCAGAAATATGTAAATAGTTTAGTGATGATAAGGATTTCTTCTATGTACCCTAGCACATACAATAAAAGTAAACACGATCGCTATCTGGATACCAAGTATGGAAAAGATTGGAATTAGTCTACTAGTGTTTATTCATGACAGGGGATTTAGGAAGAGTTTTTCTTCTGCGTTAAAATGATTTTGAAAAATGATAGCTGCATATCTATGTGCTAGAAGATATTAAATTATGAAAGGAAATCGATAATAATTTGGTTTGATTCAAGGAATTAATATTTTCCTTATTTGATTAAATTAATAAGGAAAATATAACTCTACAAATTTTATTCTGATTCATATACAAAGGCCTATTTTATAAAGGAATTTATACACTCGGATCATTTATTTTTTTGCTAATTATTGAAACCTAATTCGAAAAAGCTTCTCACCTCTCTCTTCTCTTCTCTCTCCTTTCTCATATACGGATATACCTATTCATTAACCTAATACAATAGTGAACAAAAGCTACTCTCTACTATAGTCAATTAGGTTGATATATTAGGAGAAAAGATTTAATTTTGTATTGAACTGCATGATTGTGTCAAGCAGTTGGTGAAGTGTTACTAAGAAACACTTCATTTGAACTATTACAGTTAACAGTTGGGTAAAGGTAGTTATTGGAGAATTGTCAAGTGATATGGTGTATTAAATAATTGAGTGTAATCCTTTTTTATATGAGTTGATAAATAAAAAGGGTAGAGTGGAGATAAGGACATAGACTATTAGAAGTCGAACCTCGTTAAATTTCTAGTATTCTTTATAATATTTCACTGCGTACAAAATCGTTTCTTACTGTCTCAAAATCAAATTGAGAAATTTACAACACTTGTGGTATACTCAATTCACCCCAACGACCACATTATCTTGCAACTTATTATGCTCCCAAAATGAATCATGCATCAGATGGTGCATGAATAATGTAACTACTTTAATCTGTGTGCTGCATTTCAAAAGTCCTGCATTAGAGTTGAAACCAGACTTAAGAAGGCTGAACCAACCTTGAAAAGGTGTTTAAGAGAGGGAGTCATCATCCAAGTCTGTTGCCCCCTAGTAATTCTTGCTACCAAATGTAGGAAGAATGAACAGGTTAAGCTGACGATCAGAAGAAGAGAGCTTCGAAGAAGATATGAAGTTAATGGAATAGAAAAATGATCTGGAGCTGATTTTAATTCTCATTCTTTCTTTTATTATAATTGTTGCTAATCATCTCTTTTGAACTCTTAATTGGTCTTCCACTATCCTAATTTAGAAAAAAAATCTTCCGTCATAATTTCGTTTATTATTGGTTGCCATAATACGTAATTAATTAGGACATTAGCTTTTGGTATGTTATTGAAGGGTTGATTGCTAGCATCAGCATTTCCAGTATGATGTTTGAGCAACTTAATTAGTGATCAAACTTAATGCTTATGAGTAGTTCTTGTCTAATACTCGCTCCTTGTATTACTAACTTTTTGTCTTATACCAAAAGGGTAAAGAAGATTGAAGTTTTGCTAATCGTAAGAATTATTTCCATGAACTTGAAAGAGGTTCTTACCTCATTTGAGGTGTGCAACTTTTAATGTATTTAGAGAAATTTGCTCCTATCACCCCACTAAATGAAAATCCATCTTGAGACACTTTCTAATGTTTTTCTTGTGTGGTTACTTCTTAAGTTTAAGAGCTTTGAGTCTAGTTGGTATTGTCACTATTGGTATTTAGAGTTTAAAACTAAAATGTAGTTAAATTAGTTGTGATATGTGGCTTGAGAATGATGCTTATTTATTGAGACTTCACTGAACCAGTTCTATTGAATTACTATCTTAAAGATTTATGTTTAAGTTCACAAAATCGGTTACCATTTTAAGGAGATTTCTATGAGTTTATTCTTCAAAAAAAAAAAAGGAGAATTTATCGAGTCCTTTGAATTATACTTTGAATGACGAGAGACTCACTATGATTCAAAAAATATTTGTGTTGTTTTTAATTTTTATGTTTCTCTTGACACAAATTGAATAAGTGAATCAAAGACAAGACACTAAGATCTCTCAAAGAGGAAAAAGGTTGATATCTTGAAAATTGCATGAAAATTACTATTTGTAATATTGTTTATTATTTTTGTTTAGAGGAAAGAAACTAGTTCATTAATAACAAGCCATAGCCACAACATCTACAACAAAGATCAAAAAACAAAATAAATGAAAATTGAATCTAATAATTCTAATTCGATAGAAACTATAATCGATGTAATATCTGACATTGAGAAATACCCTCTTCTCATGAATCGTTGTCCTCTACAGCCTTCTAACAAGCGGGCTTTGCGATCTCTGATAGTTCTTTATTTGAATAATATATGATCAACAATTGTACGAATTGATTTGGTGTCTATTCAACACAACACATTATCATCAACAAAGTAGGTCTTCCGACGTCACCAACGTAAGAAACGAACCTAATTCTCAAAAAAGGGAAACAACCTTAATTCTCAACAAAAGGGAAACTAAACCTAAATCCACAAATAGGCGAACTACAACAATATATTGAATAAAAATAAAAGACGAAAAAACTAAATTAAAGAGAAATTGGGGGCTTACATGGAGTATTTCACCATGGAACCCTTTTGTAATAATTAGGAACATATTGTAATGCATTTTAAGGGAATGTGATGAATATAAAGTATAAGAAAAAAGATGTATTTGTGGATTTTAAGGAATAAGCCTGAAATTGGATTCCTTAATATATGTGAAATATAATTAGACTATTATTTCTATGCAAGCTTATGATTTGGTTCTTTTAATTAATTTGTACAGCTTACTCGCTAATACAACAACACAACAAAAATAAAAATTGAATTTGTACAACTCAATTTTACCTTATTGAAATAGATGTCAGGATAAATACCTAGTTTTGGGGCGTTTTTGAAAATTAATATCTATCAGTCGAGTTTATTTTGCTTAAATACCTACATTCGGCAAAACTTTGGTAAATCAGTACCTATAAACGAATTTCCTTCAAAACTCAACAAAGTTGTTAAGTTTGTGTGGGCCCCATGAATTCTCTCCGTCACATGTCCCTCACGCGAGCCTACCTCTTCTTCTCCTCGAACCTTCCACGAAGCCGTACAGTGCCAATGTTGCCACTGACACGCTGCCATTCATCCTATCCACACAACTCCATTTTTCCACACCGATCCTGCCACTCAACAACCGAACCATCAACCATACCCAAACTACCACGCTGCTCCACCACACACCACACAATCAAATACACAAAAAAAAATCAATACCAAATCACACAAAAAATCAACCCAAAAATCAACCAAAATAATCAACTCAAATAATCACCTAAAAATAAACCCAAAAAATTACCGACAAAAATGACACAAAAAGCCACCTTCAAATTCTAGCCAACACATCCTGCACATTCCAAAAATCGACCGCTCAAACCACTACCCCAAACCACCGCGGCTGCTCCACACCCACCACAACACATCAAATACACCAAAATAATCAATCCAAATACACAAAAATAACAACCCAAAATTCACACATAAATCAACCAAATCAATCACACTAAACACTCAAAATCCAAAAAATTAACCCAAAAATGAACAAAAATCACACAAAAAATCGAAAGGAAAAAACCCCCAAAAAATCAACCAAAATATCGAAGAAAAAAATAACCCCAAAAAATCACACAAAAATACAAAAAATGTCTTCACTACACACCCCTTCGACCGCCACCGAACCTCCATCTTCACATTCAAAAATCACACACCACTTCACAACGCCACCGCCACTCCAATTCGCAACACCACCGCCAACCCAATTCACAACACTACCACAACAATTCGCAACACCGTCACATCAATCAAACCCTGAATACCATAATTTCGAACCCTAAAAGCCAAACACATTGATAAAAATCGAAAAATTTGAAAACCATACATTCGAAACCTCTAAACAATTAAATGAAAAGAGATGAAGAATTAGCAGTAAAAAAATTGAAAAAAATGAAGGAACAAGGAAGGAGAATAGGAGGAGGAGTGCATGTCATGTAAGAGGAGACTCAGGAGAGAGAGTGAGGAGAGAGAGAGAGAGAGAGAGAGAGAGAAAGAAAAGAATAGAAATTTAAAGGGAAAAAAAGGGCAATTTCCGTAACACTCTTCAAGGGTTCGTTTGTTGACGTTAGTGGGTACTGATTGATGTATTGTATTGATATATGGTTTTTCTCCCATTTCTCTTGCATAACACGAATGGTTTTGGCCTTCTTAAGTGCCCTCTTTGCTACTAATGTTGTTTGTTACGTGTGTTGAGTAGATTTAGTTGCTTCCATTTATTTGGAGTGATTTCGGCTTAATTTTGATCTCATTGTAGTTCTATAAATCATAATAATTATTGAATTCAAAGAGCCTATGGATTTGACCTTAAAAAGCGCATTAAAAATATTACAAGAGTTGATTTCTATTATGCATGCAACACTACCTAGCATRATAATTGTGAGCACTTCGAATTCATCAAATTAATATGATGCCTAAAATYCRTCCGTCCATAATTAATCTGAATTTAATGTGATTCAAGCAAATTCCGGTCTTGATTAAGCAATCGAAAGAGTCATAGGCGCAAAGATCAAGAATAATACATATAGAAATCAAAAYTCAAATATATACAAATCAACTTACCTTGTATCTCTATCAATACAAATTAAAAGAAAACAAATTAGTGCATCAAAATTTTTGCTTCCAATTGAATCGCTTATCACAACAAAGGAAATCGTTAGCATTGACCATTGTAATTAAAACGATTGTGATAAGTCGAAAACTATTGAAAACGAATAAATTTACATGATTGAAAACCAAAAGCAAAAYGAAATTCAATAAATTAGATTAATCCAAATTAAKAAAAAGAGAAGAAAGAGAGTTTGATTGAATAGCCTCAGAAATTGTACCTAAATCCGCAAAGATACGACTCCGAAAGCTACGACGAATTCGAGGGACTTTTGATTTTGTGAGAGGTTTGTGTTTGTGGATTGAATTTGAATTAGAGAGGGACTTTTGAGACCTTTGAATTGCACTTTGTATGATGATTTCCGTTGATGGAATATTGATTTTCGTTGATGGAATATTGATTTTCATTGATGTTTGATTAAGCACCGAGTGCATGTATTTATAGGCGTCTTGGAATAAGATAGATAAAATAAGGAATCAAACATATGGATAACAACCATATATACGGTCCAGGAACCGTACATACAGTGTTCTAAACTATWTRTACGGTTGTCTAAACCGTATATACGGATCATGTTGATGTGAAATGTCACGTACGTCAATGATCCATGTGTTGARTTCTATTTATATCTATCCTTTTGTTTGGGAATTCTTATCCGTATTTTCGCATCTAATTTCTATCCAAATTAACCTTTATCCACTTTTGGAGAAACTTGGTGGACAATATTAATCTTGTAGAATATTATGGATTATTCCTGAATTATCTGGATTTATCTAAGAATTTCTGAATTTCTTTATTTTTTAAAATCATTTTATAAAAATTGTAAAAATCATAGAAAATCAAAGAAAAATAAGAAAAATGATCTTAAAATATTGGCGAACTCAGAAAATGAGAACAACAAAATGAAAAGTGGAAATTATTGAAATAACCTATGGTGATTTTTCCAAAAAATCCTAAAAGTTTAGAAAAAAGCCTAAAAGTAGAAAATAATTACAATAAATATAAATAAATATTTTCCGCCTATTATTGAGCCCTCGGTGTATGATTTCAAAMTCAACTTTAATTGSACTTGTGTAAATGAGTGTGGTTTTTTRTGTTTTTTGCAACTTYCGRAATCAAAACTATTTCGAAATGTCGTACTTTTCCTCATGCGCTATTCAATTTGGGAGACATTTTTTGATGTCTACAGTAGGTGAGATTGTTGAGTCCTCTTTTTTGGAGTTCTAAGTGATGACACACTCATATTAAATCCTAATATTGTTATATTATGCTCTCTTTTTCTTAGCAAAGATTTGACAAGGATGATTCAATGAGCAAGTTAAGACTTATTCAAATTATTGAAGCAAGTTGAAATCTTGAAGAATTTCATGAATACTTTGTATAAATTGTAGTAATTTAGTCTTATGTAATAGTAGAAAAGTGTTGATAATGCATTTAAAGGTACAAAAGCAAAAATGTAATAGTTTGGATGATAAGGAATCTTTTTCTTAGCACATACAACTAAAGTAACACAGCTAACTGGAACCAATATGAGAAAGAGAATTAGTCTACTAGTGTTACTTCAGCAGGGGATTTAGAAAGTTTCTTTCTTCGTAAAATGATTTTGAAAAATGATAGCTGCATATCTATGTGCTAGAAGAATTAATTAATTGGTAAGGAATCGGAATAATATTGGTTTGATATCAAGGAATAATATTTTCCTTATTGATCTAATTAATAGAAAATATAACTCTACAATTTATTCTGATTCATTATCAAAGGCCTATTTATAAAGGAATTTATACACTCGGATCATTTATTCTTTTTGGCTAATTATTGAAAACCTAATTCGAAAAGCTTCTCACTCTCTCTCTCTCTCTCTCTCTTTCTCATATACGGATATACCTATCATTAACCTAATACAATAGTGAACAAAAGCTACTCTCTACTTATGCAATTAGGTTGATTATTATGAGAGAAAAGATTTAATTTGTATTGAACTGCATGATTGGTCAAGCAGTTGGTGAAGTGTTACTAAGAAACACTTCATTTGAACTATTACAGTTAACAGTTGGGTAAAGGTAGTTATTGGAGAATTGTCAAGTGCTATAGGTATTAAATAATTGAGTGTAATCCTTGTTATTTATCTGAGTTGATTAATAAAAAGGTTAGAGTGAGTAGAGGACATAGACTTATTAGAAGTCGAACCTCGTTAAATTTCTAGTATTCTTTATAATATTTCACTGCGTACAAAATCGTTCTCTATGTTCTTCTCACAAATCAAATTGAGAAATTTACAACACTTGTGGTATACTCAATTCACCCCAAGGCCACCCATGTACTGCCCATTAACTTATTAGCTCCCAAAATGAGATCATGCATCAGATGGTGCATGAATAATGTAACTACTTTAATCTGTGTGCTGCATTTCAAAAGTCCTGCATTAGAGTTGAAACCAGACTTAAGAAGGCTGAACCACCTTGAAAAGTGTTTTAAGAGAGGGAGTCATCATCCAAGTCTGTTGCACCCTAGTAATTCTTGCTACCAAATTAGGAAGAATGAACAGGTTAAGCTGACGATCAAGAAGAAGAGAGCTTCGAAGAAGATCATGAAGTTAATGGAATAGAAAATGACTCTGGAGCTGATTTTAATTCTCATCTTCTTTCTTTATATAATTGTTGCTAATCATCTCTTTTGAACTCTTAATTGTTCTCCACTATCCTAATTTAGAAAAAAAATCTTCCGTCATAATTCGTTTATTATTGGTTGGCATAATACGTAATTAATTAGGACATTAGCTTTTGGTATGTTATTGAAGGGTTGATTGCTAGCATCAGCATTTCCAGTATGATGTTTGAGCAACTAATTAGTGATCAAACTTAATGCTTATGAGTAGTTCTTGTCTAATACTGCTTCCTGTATTACTAACTTTTGTTTATACCAAAAGGGTAAAGAAGATTGAAGTTTTCTAATCTGTAATTATTTCCATGAACTTGAAAGAGGTTCTTACCTCATTTGAGTGTGCAACTTTTAATGTATTTAGAGAAATTTGCTCCTATCACCCACTAAATGAAAATCCATCTTGAGACACTTTCTAATGTTTTCTTGTGTGGTTACTTTCTTAAGTTTAAGAGCTTTGAGTCTAGTTGGTATTGTCACTTTGGTATTTAGAGTTAAAAACTAAAATGTAGTTTAAATTAGTTGTGATATGTGGCTTGAGAATGATGCTTATTTATTGAGACTTCACTGAACCAGTTCTATTGAATTACTATCTTAAAGATTTATGTTTAAAGTTTCACAAAATCGGTTACCATTTTAAGGAGATTTCATAGTTTATCTTCAGAAAAAAAAGGAGAATTTATCGAGTCCTTTGAATTATACTTTTGAATGACGAGAGACTCACTATGATTCAAAAAATATTGTTGTGTTTTTAATTTTATGTTTCTCTTGACACAAATTGAATAAGTGAATCAAAGATCAAGACACTAAGATTCATTCAAGAGGAAAAAGGTTGATATCTTGAAAATTGCATGAAAATTACTATTTGTAATAATTGTTTATTATTTTTGTTTAGGAAAAAAACTAGTTCATTAATAACAAGCCATACGCACAACATCTACAACAAAGATCAAAAACAAACAAATACAATGAAATTGAATCTAAATCTAATTCAGTAGAACTATAATCGATTGTAATATCTGACATTGAGAAATACCTCGTCTCATGAATCGTTGTCCTCTACAGCCTTACAAGCGGGCTTTGCGATCTCTGATAGTTCTTTATTTGAATAATATTGATCAACAATGTACGAATTGATTTGGTGTCTGATTCAACCACAAACAATTGTCATCAAACAAGTAGGTCTTCCGACGTCACCAAGTAGAAAACGAACCCTAATCTCAAAAAAGGGAAACAACCTTAATTCTCACAAAAGGGAAACTAAACCTAAATCCAACAATAGAACTCACAATTATTGAATAAAAATAAAAGACGAAAAACTACAAATTAAAGAGAAAATTGGGGGCTTACCATGGAGTATTTCATCCATGGAAGCCCTTTTGTAATATTAGACATTTGTAATGCATTTTAAGGGAATGTGATGAATATAAAGTATAAGACAAAAAATGTGTATTTGTGGATTTTAAGGAATAAGCCTGAAATTGGATTCCTTAATATATGTGAATATAATTAGACTATTATTTCTATGCAAGCTTATGATTTGTTCTTTTAACTTAATTTGTACAGCTTACTCGCTAATACAACAACAACCAAAAAAAAAACTTGAATTTGTACAACTCAAATTTGTTTACCTTATGAAATAGATGTCAGGATAAATACCTAGTTTTGGGGCGTTTTTGAAAATTAATATCTATAGTCGAGTTATTTTGCTTAAATACCTACATTCGGCAAAACTTTGGTAAATCAGTACCTTAAACGAATTTCCTTCAAAACCTCAACAAAGTTGTTAAGTTGTGTGGCCCCATGAATTCTCTCCGTCACATGTCCCTCACGCGAGCCTAGCCTCTTCTCTCCTCGACCTTCCACGAAGCACGTACATGCCAATGTTGCCACTGACACGCTGCCATCACCTCCACCAACTTCAATTTAATCCAACACCATCCTGCCACTCCACTACCGACCTCAACCACTACCCCAAACTACCACGCTGCTCCACCACCCCACCACACACATCAAATACACAAAAAAAATCAATCCAAATCACACAAAAATCAACCCAAAAATCACACAAATAATCAACTCAAATAATCACACTAAAAATAAACCCAAAAAATTAACCAAAAGACACAAAAAGCCACCTCTAAATTCTAGCCAACACATCCTGCCGCACATTCCAAAAATCGAACCTGCAAACCACTACCCCAAACCACCGCGCTGCCCACCACCCCCACCACACACATCAAATACACCAAAAAAAATCAATCCAAATCACAACAAAATCAACCCAAAATTCACACATAAATCAACTCAAATAATCACACTAAAATAAACCAAAAAATTAACCCAAAAAATGACACAAAAATCAACCAAAAAAATCGAAAGGAAAAAAAACCCCCAAAAAACAACCAAGAATATCGAAAGAAAAAAATAAACCCCAAAAAATCACACAAAAAACACAAAAATGTCTTCACTACACCCCCCTCGACCGCCACCACCTCCACTTTCACATTCCAAAAATCACCACCCACTTCACAACGCCACCGCACTCCAATTCGCAACACCACCGCCAACCCAATTCACAACACTACCACAACAATTCGCAACACCGTCACATCAATCAAACCCTAAATCCATAATTTCGAACCCTCAAAAGCCAAAACATTGGATGAAAAAATCGAAAAAATTTGAAAACCATACATTCAAACCTCTAAACAATTAAATGAAAAGAGATGAAGAATTAGCAGTAAAAAATTGAAAAAAATGAAGGAACAAGGAAGGAGAATAGAGGAGGAGTGCATGTCATGTAAGGAGACTCAGGAGACTGAGGGAAGGAGAGAGAGAGAGAGAGAGAGAGAGAGAAAGAAAAGAATAGAAATTAAGGGGAAAAAAGGGCAATTTCGTAAACTCCTTCAAGAGGTTTCGTTGTTTGACGTTGAGTGGGTACTGATTATGTATTGTATTGATATTGGTTTTCTTCCCAATTTCTTCTTGCTATATCGAATGTTTTTGCCTTCTTAGTGGCCCTCTTTGCTACTAATGTTGTTTGTTAGTTGTTTGAGTAAGTATTTAGTTGCTTCCATTTATTGGATGATTTCGGCTTATTTGCAAAGCACTACGGAGTTTTAGTAAGTGGCAAGAGCTAGGAGTGGGAGCGACACAAAAGAAGTTGATACATGCTCACTCTTTCGACCATAATTATGTTTCGTTCGTCGGATTGGTGCGATTCTTAGTAGCATTGGAAATAGACTCCGATGAGCTTCGATTTGATAGGTCACATGCATGATTTGGACCACCGGTAGCTCGAATAGCCTCTAGAAGACGGACAATCGCCGCCTTAACGGATCCGATCATCGGATCGAGCTCAATCTTATTTCAGTCGGTTTTTTAAATTGGCTCTAATAAAGGCATGATTGTAATTTAGCAAGTTTAGTTTAATTTAGAAAATTTCTGATGTTAAGAGGATAGAAATCCTAATTCTTTTATTATCTTTTATTCTATTTAATTTGAAGGAGAGAAAAATCCCCAATTACGTATTATTGTGAAGAACCTAAACTTTGCACTTTCAATAGAAATCAATTCATTCATCATCAATTGCAATAATTCTTTGGTAATTATTTCCTTCTTAATTTGTTTTCTCATTGCCTTTTAATGTTTATGCTTTGATTATTGCTTTTGAATATTTTAGATCTTGATTATTGCTTCAATGTTCTAAGGTTTTATTATTGCTTTTAATTATTCTATACTTTTGATGATGTCTTTCCAATCGCAATCGTCATGTTTAATTTAATTATGAGCGAGTAGTCTATTTCTAGAGCGATTGGGATCTATAGCAATATGATTGATTATTAATTGTTGATTTAATCATGGCTTGGCTTTTAATCAACTCTATTAGAATTTATTCATGTTAATCAATTTCGTGAGGCCCGACTTAATTACTTAATCTGATTATCACAAGTCTCTAGATCTAGCGATTGAGACTTTAGAACAAGTATCAACATCAATAGTTTAGAACGAGACTCCTAGGTCGAGAGATCCAGTTTGGAGAGTTCTATGATTCAATTGATCGATAGAGCTTTGATCCTGTTTGATTATGCCATGTTATGAACTGTTGATGCCCAATTTACTATTAATTATTTTATAGTGAACCATAGCTCTAGATTCTTTAATTATATAGCTTAATTTCCTTTGTTAATCGTAGTCATATTCTAGTTAACCAAAAATCACAATCAATTATTTTCTGTAGTTAGATGCTTTTATTCAATTAGTCTAGTAGTAGTTTTTTCCTTGTGGATACGATCCTGTTACCACTAGCTGCAGGTTAGTCTTAATAGGTATTTTTGATAGGTACGCGACAATCTGTCACTGATTTACCAAAGTTTTGGCGGATGTAGTATTAATAAAATAAACTCAATCTAGGTAATTTATTTTCAAAAACGCCCCAAAACTAGGGATTTATCCCCAAAATTTCCTTAAATTTATTTTGATATTCTTCTATGAGAATTTAAACTTTATAACTTACTTAACCTTATATATATCACTTTATAGAACTCATCCCCAAGGAAAGGACTAAACTTGACGAATTTGATTAAACATATACAAATAATAGGGAAATGGGCTCAATCAAAACGGACACCATTGTAATTTACATACTCCATTGTTTCATGAAAAAACTATCATACAACTATTTGGATCAAAAATATGAAAACTAATATAATACGAGAAGTGTGGTTAAAAAAATGTAGATTAGATTGAATGGGAAACAAATAAAAATTGCAATATTTAATACACATGAGTGAATGCAAGTGGTATAGTGGATTCACTTTGTGCCCCCCCCCCCCGGCCCCCACCCCCCGCCCACCCCCCCCCCCCCCCCCCAAAATAAAAAAGGAAAAATTGTAATAAATACCCTTTATAAAATATTCTATTTAAATACCCTATTTGCCCATTTTGTTTTGAAATCGGTACCTCTAACAGATTTGCTAATGGTTCAATTTGCGAAAAATGACTTTTTGCCCTTTATCTTTTTTCCCTAAATCCTTCATTTCCCTCCCTTCTTCTCCGATTTCACCCTTTCTTACCTCCTCCTTCCTTCTCTCCTTTTAACCCTTTTCTTACCTACTCCTTTCTTTCTTCTCCATTTTCACTCTTTTTCCTCATTCTACTCCATTCTCCATTTTTTAAATCATAAACACCAACATCACTCAACAACGTCACTTCATTTATCACCATCAACATCGCTCAACAAATTCAACAGCATCAACAACTTGCTCGAAATAATCAGAAAACAACAATCAAATTCAATTTGGGTTAATTTGGGATAATGTTGATTTTTGAATGATTTTTTGTCGATTTTTGGCTGAATTTGGATGACATTTTGGTGAATTTAATCCATTTTTTGGGTAATTTTTGACAGAATTTTGTGTTGATTTTTTAGTGATTTTGAGTTTAATTTTATTTTTTTGGGGGAATTTCGATAGTTCTGGTTGAATTTTTAATTAGGTGAATGGTGTAGCGTATGTGGGGTCTTTGGAGTGAAGTGAGTGATGAGGTAGATGACAAGGGGGAGGAGGGAGATGTGAAGGGAGAGAGGTGATGTTGTGCTTGAGGGGGTGTGGGGTTTGGTCACAACCGTGTAGGATTGGTTGGTGTTGGGTCACAACGACGGTGGCAAAGGCTGATTCTAGTGGCGGAAGGTGATGGCAGGATGTGACTGTGTGGCCCATCAACAACACTTAACCCAATATTTAACTGAATTACAAGATACCTTTAAAGTGTCTGATTTCAAAACCAAATGCGACAAATGGCGGATTAAATAGAAAATTTTGAAAGCGTATTATTTCAAAAAGTCAGCCAAAACAGGGTATTTATTACTGAAATTTTCTTTAAAAATATACTAAGGTTTCCTAAAATGAAATAAAGTGAAAGTGGTATAAACTTCATAAAACGTTCATATGACGAAAGTGGTAGGAACTTTGTGAAATAATAGTAGACGACTTTTCAATTTACATAGACGGTTTTATAATTCACATGACATCAATTTTTTCTGTTCTCTTTTTCCTTTTGTGTAAGGACACGTTGATCCCATTTTGTCTTTTTTCGCTTTTAATACAATTCTTTTTGTTTTTTTTAAAAAAAATCTTTTTATTGAGACTCTTATTCCATCTAGTGTGAGATGTTAATACTTCCTCCGAAAGACCTAAACTTAGAACTATTGTACTCCCTCTGATACGTATTACTTGAAACATTTGCTGTAAATAGGTATTACATATTACTTGAAACATTCTTCTCTTTTTCCATTTTTAGTAAATTTTATCCTACTTTATTCATTTTTCMACTACTTTTTTCTCTCTTACTTTTTCCTAATCTTACACCAACTAATTACTTTATTCATTTTTTCTCTCTTACTTTTTCCTAATCTTATACCCACTCATTACTTTATTCATTTTTTCTCTCTTACTTTATTCTAATCATATATCCTTATCTACAATTAAGAAATTTTGCCTAAAAAATCTCCCTAGTTCAAATGTTTCAAGTAATACGTAACGGAGAGAGTATATAAAACTATCAGTAAAATTCATTTTTTATCCCCAAATGTATTATGTAAAGACTTGATTAACCTCAACTTATAGAAGAAAGTGAATGAAGAAGCAGTTAAATTGGAAAAAGTAGTTGAGTTATATGTAGAACACCTTACGCGTAGTAAAACAGTTGAAACTCTTAGGCTTTGACTCTTAATTTCCTATCTTAAAAGGATGGTTGTAACTCTGTAAGGCCTTGTTTGTTTTAGAGAAAAATATTTCCTRAAAAATTATTTTCCCAATTTTCATTGATTGTTTGGTCCAATCTAAAGAGAAAAAAAATTRGGTGGAAMACTATTTTGTTTAGGGAAACAATTTTCCATATAAACAAACAATGGAAAACAATTTTATTATCCAATTTTTCTCCGAAAAATGTTTTCTATAAAAAATCATTTTCCATTGAAAATATTTTATTCCAAAAAAAACAGAGCCTAGGCCTATAACCGAAGAGTGCTTAAAAACACTTGGTGATTACTAATTGGAGTCTTGGATTTACAGTTTATTACAGTATATGAGGTGTCTTCGTCACTATATTTTTAGCAYATCTCGTCACAAACTATTAACGTTCAAAATCACCATAATAGAATGAATTTACCAGTCAATACCCTTCTGATTTAAAATCCAAACAGAATTCTAAGTCTTAGTTATTTTACGCCTGCCAATTCTCATATGGGGCGTTTGGCAAGTGGGAATGAAAATTTAGGAAATATAGAATGAGAATTGAAATGTAGAAATTCATAAGATAGTCCCAAACTCCCAATTCCATGTTTGGTATAGGCTTGGGAATAAATGTAGGAATAAATTGTATTATCTTAATTTTGATTAAAAAAATGTCTCACATAATCTCCAAAAGAAAAARGAAAAAGAAAAAAATTGAATTCCCCATCTATTACCTACCACCCTAGGTAATAAAACATGGAGAATTCAAGCCTTTTTATTCTCATTCCCCTTCCAACATAACAAACATGGGAATTGGGCTTTAATAGGAATAATATTCCCATTCCTACCTTCCATTCCCATCTACCAAACACCCCCATAAAGTAAAAAGAAGATTTGACAAGTCTCAAGCTCGTTCCGCCTGATCCAAACTGATTCTACAATTGTGTACTAGTTTTGCAGTCGGATCATACCTGCCGGCAGTTCAAGCAATAACAGATTGGCTTCTTGAGTACACTAACCATGACACACTGCTATAGCTACACTCAGCAATGATCACCTGCTGATCAGCAGCATTATATAAAAACATAGCAAAGCCCTGAAATGATAATTTGAATATGAAGTTGTATAATTTAACTTACAGTTTCAGTTGCTGTCTATCGCTGCCACCATAAATGCAGCATTGCTCTATCAAAACTTTCTCAAATTATATTGCCTGACTACACTTATACATTAATTCTGAATGACCAATACATTGGCAATCTAGCACAAAGAACACCATTATTGTAATCAAACTCTATTAAAGGTCTGTTATCATATCCACGAACTTTTTCACAGCTTTCACTAATGCAAATAAGCCCACGATTTTCTGCAAGTCGAATTATGCGTTTTGAAGAACATTCTATTGAGTAATGTTACAACCCTAAATCTCTACTCACATTGTCTCATTCTCTCGTCTTAAGAGAAAGAACGGAAAAAGAAAGAAAGGTTGCTTTGAGGACAAAACCAAATTTCATTGATGCAAACCTGCACAATATTCCTAAGAGAATGTATGAGTGAAATTGAAATTTGTCCAAAAGAACTTCATTACCAGGCCCAGTATTGTGATGTGTTTGATTGGCAATGCGCCACAGAGAAATTTGGAAGGCAGGTCAAATTTTGAAGTTGGGTCACAATCCATAGCCCATGAGAACTGCCCAATAGAACAAAAAAATGTAAAGATTCTGTGAGTAGATCAGCAAAACAGAGAGATATTTCAAACATCAAAATAGTGTTGAAGATTCAACGAAGACCTTATGCAGTTATGCTTTAAATTTAAACAATATAACTCCTTAAACTTAATGAGCTAATAAATTTTATAAATGTAGCTAAGTAAAGATTTACTTTCTCATTGACTTCATTTCTTTTGCACCCGCAACTGTATCCTGGATCCAATAGTTTATCTTTGAAGTGCCCCAAAAGCCTATTTCTTTAAGATTCTCTTTGATTTGCATATCCCTCATTTTTTACTTGCCCTTGTTGACTTATCTTTCTTCCGATTCTACATGAAAAATACGTCCATCGCCAAAAATAAAAACAATACCACAATAACTTCATTTCAGTCAGATATAAGAGATTACGCTTGATTATTTCTCTTTATGCTTTCCATTACTGTCATTCAGTGTGGCTTCCTTCTTTGCCCGAGCCAAATCCGTCTGAAGTTCACTCGCTAGCCTATTATGCTGTTCCAATGAGTTTTGAACCTTGAAGAGACTGATTTATTCCACCGATTATTACAAAAACGGAGATCAATTGACCCAAAGAAGATGCCAATTGAGATTTAACTGTACTTTCCTATAGAGATTTTTCAGATAAGATGAAATCAGACCTTGTTCATTATTCTAGTGATAAGTCTCTCCATCTGATGCCAATGAAGATTTAAACTTACGTTATGGTACAGATGATTGCCACCTAAAAGAAGTCACACTTACTAGAAACCTAGTAAAAGAATCACAAAGCAGTAAATGATCAACAAGCTTTCTATTCAGAAGACTTCAGCTACCTCTTTGTTTGCATGCTGATATTGCAATTTTTTCTGCAACTCTCCACTTCCAGCCCCTTCAGCAACTATCAATTCAAAATAATTCGAAAAAAAACATGCAGATGTCTGCGAAAATTTGCAAGACCATCATAAAGGAACCAAAATCTATCGAAATCTTTCCTTTTGTTTCTTTGGGATCAGAGTCCATGTATGTCGTCTATACACCAATGTAGTTACAGATCAACATGCAACCATAATACATTCATGTTAAAAGAAGAACAATCCCACTCCCATTACAATGCTTAATTTTATAGTATATTACATACCCTAATACTATTCATGTTGAAAGAGGAATGACTCATTCTATCCTATTAAATGGCATTTCGTTTTTATAAGGAAGCAATGCATAGCAAAAAGAAATTCCATTGTTTACCAATGATGAACTTCAACCAAAAAAAAAGGATTTCACATGTGCATTAAAAATTTCCTTCAGTAAAAGAGCACGCCATAACCAACCATTCTCTAAGCATTAAGAAACTCGAGAGACAGACATWGTCTATTACCATGTCATCCAAGGTGATAGATGCATTAAATGTACGGAATACTTTTGCAGTGAGACCAGGCATTAGCTCTTTAAGATGAGCATTCAGTTTGCTAGTGTCCAATTTGTCGAAAAGATCATCACCACCACGCTTCCCTGATAAACAAGTATCAGTAGTGTCACTGTGTTAGCCAGGATTTTAAAAACTAAACACCAGTCAAAACATGAAACAATTTTAATATACCTTTTCTAAACTGTTCAACAGCTTCATACACCCGAGTATCAGCTTCGAATTGCTTGAAGTACTTGATTGAATCTTTACCAAGAAAATCAAACTGGCCACGAAAAATTAAATAATCAATAGGGTGCTTAGTATAGGAGTTGCAAAAGTTAGAGGTAACAATCTCTTATGAGGCAGAGGATCCAACGAAACATATCAACAACAAAGATGTTAGCAGCCACTTTATTGTACAAATATATCAATCAATCAATCAAAGCCTTAGTCCCATAAGTGAGGTTGGCTTTATTGTATAAAAATAAATCAGTTAAAATCATGTGTATCAATTACMATCTCATGACAGCATGAGAGTCTTTTAAGCACTCCCTCTCATGTATCTTGTTATTTCATGTTAACATTTCATATTTTGCTCTTTTGATAAACGTGAAAAAAAAAGTGAGACAGTCACTGTTAAACCAAGTAAGAAAAAGATACAATCATCTTACCTCCAGTATATTTGGTGGAATTGGTTTTACATTCTCCACTTTTAATGTACAACAACCGACAGTATCTGCTTCATCATCATCCTAGAACACATCAAGAGAATGTTTATAGACAAAATAACATCAACCTGAWCCTCAGGAATTAGGATTTTATATACTTGTATGTAAACTTTCWTTCCCCTGCAAACAATTTGTAGGATGTACACAGCTTGGAATTTGTGAGCACAAAACTCTAGTTTCAACCACCATAATAAATTGCTACAAATCTAGCAAAGATCTTGTAGAATTTAACAGAGAAGTATATGCAAAAATCAAGCAAAACTACTTTTAATTGTATCATCTTTGATCATTAAGGATTATTTAGAGTGACTTTACTACTTTAGCATACAATCACTGAAATCTAGACATCAGACAACTGCCTTTCGTATCAAAATAAATGCACATAAACCCCCATGGAAATTTTCCTTCCAACCATTACAGCTTTTATAACAAATCTTTTTGAACCTTTCATCAGAGAAGGTTTTCATTCAAGACATATTCACATTAAGATACTTCATGAAATCAATAACTACTTCCGGTGCTTTACAGGGCTTTTACAGTTTTACATCAATCCCAGAATAGCCTTTATCACAGCAGAATTCAAATGAACCAACTAAAAACGAGCAAGACCTTTAACACACTCCAGTGAAGTTCAAGCTTTATTTTAGAAATACCAATTATACATATCAATTGTAACRATGTCAAATTTTACCTTTTCATTACCCGCCCTCAGAGCAAGTCTATCAATAAGATAGGTAGCAACTGATATCTGTCGCCTGGTCATATCTTTGCTGGTAAAATTCTTTGTATACGCTGATCTAATACCTTGAATATAATCCTGCACATAACAGCAACCGTTAAATGGCCATCCGCTGCTAAAGACAAATATATGAGCATGGAGGTAAATGTCCTAAAAATCAGCTACCTTTAGCTTCCTCGCCTTTTCATATTTCTCCTTATCACTTTGCCCCTTCAACGTACTGCTGGCTGCCAAGAACACATATTTGAACTCTTTTGGATTTATGGGATCATTCCAAAATGCTAACCATGTAACTGTGTTGTCATGCCTTATTTCTTTCCAGCTGGCAAAGAAAGAAATATTTTGTATGCATATCTTAATAATTGATGATAAAGAAAGAATAGTGACAAAAATAAATTATGTCAGACAAAGCAAAAGATAGATAAAGGATTAGACCACCACCTCTGGCCAGGGATAGGACATTCTGGAATCGGAGCGTCCTTTCCAATATTTATTGTAATGTCACTTGGATAAATTCTCTTCTTGAGTTTTCCCATCTGTACCATTAAAATTATAAATATGACCTTGAAAATAAACAAACTCAGCCCATTAAATGTATAATACAAAGAGGAGACTGTGACAACCTTGGGATGCTCGCCACGGCCCCGAAACAACCCAGGAGGCTCAACTCTAAAGTTGCCCACCTGTAAAAAGTTTCAATGACATCTCAAATTCAAAGTAGCAAGACACAACACATAAAAATGCTGCAGTGCTTAACCCAGAAGGAACAGGAAAACTAACTCCAGGTTGCCTACATCTAAAGGTATATCACCTTAGGACTGTCTCTTATACACATCTAGATGTGTATAAGAGACAGCTCCTGTAGATGCCAATCATGTATTGGCCCAAAATCACATTTGCTAAGGTCCTGAATCACATGATTCTTCCCAAGAATTTTTTTCCAATCACTAAAAAAGTTTTCGTTGAATTTGTCCTTCTTTACATAATCTGTTTCAAGCATCACAGCGTACATAGTTGCTACCTATGAACAGAAATAAGTGATGTGAAGTATAGAATATATAAAAGTAACCCTGTGTATAGAAAAAAAATGTTGATAAGATTATAAATGTTTTAGAGACACAACTCAAATTAAGAAATTGATACCATATAGGAAACATAAGACCTACCTCTTCCTGCTCAGGTGTGAGGTCAACTGGTTTACCATTATACAGCATTTTAACCCCATGAGGCTGGTACGGAGGAGGAAAGATAACACCGCTATGAACTAGGGTAGTCCATTTCTGCCCATCTCCTGAACTAGGTAGCTCTTTCGAAGACTTTGAGTACTTCGCTTTTTTCAATATCTTCTTTGATTTTTTATTGACTTTCTTTAACTTGGAAGAATCAACTTTAGTAACCTTCTTTGCTGGAAGTGATGACGCAGCTTTGTTCACACGTTGACCTATAGGAATATGGTCATCATCGTCCTTGGCCCCTGCTTTTGCAGGTATTTGCTTTGCTTTACCTGAGGTAGATGCATCTGACAGCTTCGCCCTTTTAATAGAAGATTGACCAGAAGAGCAATCTGCTGAAGGCCTTTTAGCTGAAATTACAGGTACCTTCTTAATTTGAGGTTCCCGCTTGATGGATCCATTTAATTGTACTTTACGAGACAAGGGTTTATCTTCATCAGAATCATCATACTTGCTAGAAGATGGCCCACTGATGTTTTTCACCGGAAACTTTGTTGACAAGGGCTTTTCATCATCTGAATCAACTGGTTGTTTCATGCTCCCTGCCCTCCCCTTATCCACCCTAGCACTAAGTGGCTTGTCATCATCAGAATCACTATTGGAAGGCTTGACATCCACATCAGCTGCATTGGACTTCCCTTTCAGTAAGCCCACTGAACCCCTTGTACTAAGTGGCTTATCATCATCGGAATCATCAGATTCACAACTTAAACCCATAACAGACTTTTCCTCTTTCACCCGAATATCCTTCTTTAGCTGGTGATTTGCCGAAGAAGTTCCATTGACAGGAGGCGACTTAATGGATGGTGCTCTGGATGGCGGTGGAGATGGAGAAGGTCTATTTGATGAAAGCAGAGGAGATGGGGATGGTCTCTTTGATGTAGGCGGTGGAGAAGGGGAAGGTCTCTTTGACATAGGCGGTGGAGAAGGGGAAGGTCTTTTTGACATAGGTGGTGGAGAAGGGGACGGTCTAGTTGACGAAGGAGGAGATGGAGAAGGTCTAGTTGATGCAGGTGGTGATTTTATGGGTCTCGAAGAAGGAGGTGGAGACTTATGGATTCCAAGATTTGGCTTCGAAGACGATGGCTTTGACGATGAAACCATTTTCCCCTTTGAATCATTTTGTTCATTCGAGGTTCGAACATCAGAACCCGACCTCCCTGGCTGCTTGTCAGATTTCCCTGATGATGAATTCTTTAACTCTGTGGTTATCTGATTAGACTTTCTCCTACTAAAAACAAGGGGTGCGTCATCATCCTCCGAATCCTCAGCAATGAGCTTTTGGTTCATACAAGCCTCCACTGCCATTTCAAACTATGCTGRCAAACTAGCATGAAYAGTAACATCAATTTTGGCATTAATTTAACACCATTCATTGTAATAAACAGCAATATAATCCAAACAAAATCTGGAATAGAACAACCAAGTTTAACAATTTACAATCCAAATTATCCACTAGTTAGCTACTCATCTTCTCCTACAAACCCTAAAGTGCACAAATTTGCATTAAAAGAAAAGGCTTAAAAAGCCCAAATAT